>VUYV01000045.1:3966881-4053576 GCA_008711295.1 Anarhynchus alexandrinus
CAAACTTGCTGAGGGTGCACTCAACCCCACTGTCCATGTCGCCGACAAAGATATTGAACACTACAGGTCCCAGTACCGACCCCTGAGGAACGCCACTTGTCACTGGTCTCCACTTGGACATCGAGCCGTTGACCGCAACTCTTTGAGTGCAACTGTCCAGCCAGTTCTTTATCCACTGAGTGCTCCATTTGTCAAATCTATGTCTCTCCAATTTAGAGACCAGAATATCATGTGGGATGGCATTGAACGCTTTGCACAAATCCAGGTAGATGACATCGATTGCTCTTCCCTTGTTCACTGCAGCTGTAACCCCATTGTAGAAGGCCACCAAATTTGACAGGCATGACTTGCCCTTGGTGAAGCCATGGTGGCTGTCACTGGTCACCTCCTTGTCTTCTATGTGCCTTAGCAGAGTTTCCAGGAGGATCTGCTCCATGATCTTGCCAGGCATAGAGGTGAGACTGACAGTCCTGTAGTTCCCTGGGTCTTCCTTATTTCCCTTTTTGAAAATAGGGGTTATGTTTCCCCTTTTCCAGTCGGCCGGAACCTCACCAGACCGCCACGATTTCTCGAATATGATGGCTAGTGGCTTAGCAACTTCATCTGCCAGTTCCCTCAGGACCCAGGGATGTATCTCATCAGGTCCCATGGACTTGTGCACCTTCAGGTTCCTCAGGTGGTCTTGCACTTGATCTTCACCTACAGTGGGCGGTTCTCCATTTTCCCAATCCTCACCTTTGCATTCTGCGTCAGTCAGTGAGGTTATTTATCTGCATATTAACTTAGTTTGTTATTTACCCCAAAGATGTGCATAGGATCTTCCACATCAGCTTTAATATCTCTAATAAATTCTTGTACTTAGGAGTAACCACTGATTACATTCTAGATTCACCATAGAGAAAAATGAATGTTTTTTACATATTTTTTTTCAATTTACAAAAGAAAAAGAAAGACTCGTTCTCAGAAGTGCAGATGCAGCATATTTGCTACTATTTCGATGAGAGGATTTAGGTTTCTAAGTACTTAAGTAACCTTTAAGAGCACGATTTAGCTGTTCAAGTCACTTTGCAGCATCTGGAATCGCTGTTCCTACTGATTCTAATCAGTGATTATTGCAAACTGTCTTTTGCAATTTCAGATGTGGTGGTACAGTGGTGTACGCAAGGAGACCTACTTGCAGTAGCAGGCATGGAGAAGCAAAGCCAGCTAGTTGACCTCAGCAATGGTTCCCTGTTGAAAAGCGCACTCGTCAAGTTCTACAATGTGCGCGGAGAACATATCTACACTCTGGAGACACCTGTACAGGTAGGAGGTATTTTTAAGTCAGTTATCAATGCTTTGCTTCCGTGCTTTTCCCACATCGGCTCTTTGGTATAGAACTGCAATGTGAAAAGGTTTACAAAATGTCCTGAACACATTCTGAAATACAATATAGATAAAAGTGCACTGTAAGTAATTATTGTTTGCATTAAGATAGACATCCAAGAGTGCATCTGATTCTGAGGCCCGCTGTGTTAGGTATTGTGCAAACATATAATGAGAAACAGTCTGTTTCCCAAAACCATTGGGCAGACAAGATAGGAAAAGGAAATTCTGTTGTTTTATGGATAACTGACTGAGGAGAAAAACCTGAGTAACTTGCTCAACATTGTGGCATAGCCAAGAACTGGACAAAAATGTTCCAAGTCCAATGTCATAACCACGAGATTATTCTGTCTTTGTTATTGCTGTAATTTTCTAATGTACAATCAGTGGGTCTGATGAAATATTCTACTTTTTATGGCATCAGATGGAGAAGGATGAATCAGAAAGTCTTGTTTCTGTTCCCACCTTCTGTACAGACTTTCACTGTAACCTCGGTCATGGTAGTTGACAAGTAAATGTCAACACATCGTCTGTGTGCTGCTTAGGAGCACAACATGCTTCATAGGTCTTCGCTGATATTTCAGAACACAGCTGAATGTCACTCTACATTTTATTTCATTTTCTGCAGAATAGGGCTGACTCCGTTCTGATTTCTGACTGTTACTAGTGAAACTTAGTTAATTTATAATAGCTTTGAAATCTGAAAGTGGAGGAAAATGCTATATATATATTTACTTAATTATGATTAATGATGATACCATTTATTATCATTTCTTTTTCAGTACCCTGATCTGGGATGGATACAAAAGGATGACGTAGTAAACCAGCTGCTAAGCTTTTGTGTTTGCTTATATTTAGCATTAACCTGTGCTTATTAACTTTAGCACTCTAATTTAGATAGAATTCTTTAGTTTTGTAATGTATAAAATAATGTTCTCTAAAGCCAACCTAAATATATACAGTGACGTCTAATGCTGATTTAGGTGTCTAAAGGACTTACCCATACACACAGCTTTATTTCTTAAACGTAGCCCTTTCAGCAAAGCAGCACAGCCCTTTCTTCTCTGGATCGATTCTGGAGAAAACATATTTATACCAGTGTTGCTTATTCCCAGACCAGGTAAAAACCAAACCTCGTTCTGTTACTTCAGTACCAGAATACTGTGTGTCCATGTTAGCGGTTGACTAGTGTGGCATTCTGGTGTCCAGTTGTGAAATCAAGCTGTGGTTTGAGCAGTGGAACTGATGGGGTCAGGTTGCCTTAAAGTGTGTGTGTGTGCAGGCTCATCTCTTACTGCTCTCTCCCCGACTTTGTTCCCAGTCACCTCAAACACCTTTGTTTCCTCTAGCTTTCCCTATGTCCCATCAACTTATTTTCATATTTTCAGCTCTTCTTTCTCCTCTACTTAATCAGCTGGGAGAAAGCACATATTGTGGCTGACGTGAGGGCTAATTATTCTGCCATTATATAAGTACTTATAGGACAACTGACGGGTCATGCAGAACAGGTAACTGCCAAGTTCAGACTGCCGTATTTCTCGTAGTGGAAATACTAACATGAGGCTCTCTGCTCTTTCCAGCTGCTAATTTTCACTGAAATTGCAGCATTTTAACATCTTGGAGATTTCTTCCCCTTTGTCAACTTCAGATAAAAAACCGACAGCTTCAGGTTGAAAATGAAGGAGGTGAGGGGGTGGCAACCGCCAAGTAATAACACAATCATGGAGTCTCATTTCCTTAGGAAACCAGGGTAAAAATAACATTCAAACTGATGTATTTATGTTTATTAAAAAACTGTGTGCATAAACCTGCCTAAAATTAGAGCCACTCCTCTTCTCTCATTAGTTAGTGCTTATTCTCTTTATTTAGTGCATTTAAATTCCTATTTACTCAGCTGCAGGAGGAAATGAGGGGTCTTTCAGAAGGACACCTGTATCTGCTCATGTGGACTTTATGCTTCTGTGTATTTGAATGCTGGCCTAATGGTATTACCAGCTAAGTGACAGGTATGCTAGAACATTGCTAAGTATTTGGTTTACTATCAAAACCAGATAAAAACTGCTGTTGCAAAAAAATTGCTAGTAACTTTTATTATACTGTGCCTCTGCTCCAAAGATGTATATGCAAAGATGACAGAGTGAGTCAGTGGTCCCAGTAATTTGTCTGATGACAAATTCATCAGAGTAAATTCATTAATTTTCTGTACCATGCCAGTCAGCCTTCTAATAGGATTTTATAAAATTCATCACTGATTATTGAAGAAAAGAATTGGAGAAAATAAAAGAATTTCCTCATCTCAAACTCTTCTGCTAAAACTGTTTCTTCTGAAGCAAGCAAATGCGTGACTGGAAAAGCACAGTTATTCTAAGTGAGTATTGTTCCAAATATAAAGGTCAAAAAAGTAAAGCAACGACAAACATAGAAAATAGTGGATTACAGGTACAAAACTGATTTTCCATGTGGTCCTCTGTTCCAATTCTTTGATAAAGCAGACATCTGAAAATTTTATCAGTAAGATATACTGAACTGTGTTTCTGCTGTTTGTCTGCCCTGAGTGTCTTTGGTAGGATATTCAGGAAACAAGAGATTTTACTGCTTATAACAAAACTCAGTCTAAAACTGATATAAGATTTATATGCAACTTGCCTGGAATGTTACCTAACATAAAATCCCTGCAAACCCCAAGGTAGAATAGATCTGGGTACTGCAGGTTACTCATCTTGATGATGACTGTTGTCATGGATCCCTTCAGGGTGTTTTATACGCCACCTTCTCCTCCAGCTTTAGTATGGTTTTGGCATCCTCTGTCTAAATCCAAATGAACGCAGTACCTTTGCATGAAAAATACCATTCATAAACAGAGTGGTACAGTTAGCACAGTGTAACAGTCTCTCTCATTCCCTGCTCTGGGGCTTCAGCCTGCCTCCCTGATGTGCTGCAAGAATATATTTGCGGAATATAGTGGAATGAGCTGAAATAAGGGTTGAGCAAATCTTGAACTTCTGCTACACAGAATCAAGCTGTTTTGAACCTTGAAAGAGTGATGAAAAAATTTCAGAAGGGACTTCAGAAAGTTACACCAGACTTTTATCTTATTGGAAGCAGTTCTGTGAAAACTGGGTCCAGACTGTGACTCCGAACAGTTGATACTGGTTATTTATTTTATACAAAGAGCATACCTTAAAGGCTGTTGATCAGTTGATAACTATTCAAAAATATACTATCATTTTCTGTAAAACTTAGCTCTTCTTACACTAGCCCTCATATACACGAACACCAACCTGCTGTACCAAAAATATGCCCAGTTGTTTTAGCTGGCAGTTTTTTCATGGTCCTCCTTTTTCAACATTTAAAAATGTGATTACAACAGCAGGCTGCCCTGCTGGTCATAATTTTTTACTGGAAGAATGTTAATTTCTTCCATTATTTGTTAAATCCTCACAACCTTTCCCTGGAATCAAGCAGGGATGAGACGAATCAACTCATTCAAGACTGTTTTATAGTCTTGCTAAAATAGTTTACCGGAAATGCCGCAACCCCGTTCTGTCACTTCAGAATTTCTTGTCTGATGTGCAGACAGGTCTTTATAATATCAACTAGCCATATCTGCTGTTGCTTCTGAGTGGATACAGCTGCTTCATGTCTCCCCAGTTGAACTTTAAAAAGAGGAGTCTTCTACAGGATCACTTCCAAATTACCTAACTGCCAACTTACACAGACCTGTGAAATTTTTCTGTCTAATCATTCAAAGTTGTGGCTTATATTTTGGTTCCTTATTCGCTTTTTATGATTTTCTTTTTTATATGTCCCAGAGAGGACTAGGGGAAGAAGAACATGGGTCTAGAAACACTGATGCTGATCTCATCTGTACACCTATAATCCTACAGCAAATTTACATTATCCTATGATTTTATACCACTGTGTAACTGTTGTAAGAACAGTTTAAACCTTAAGTGCAATGAAGAAGAAGGGTGAACTGAGCCCGCAGGTTCCAGAATCAGTTGTATAGGCAACAAGATTAGATGTAGAAAAACTGTAATTGCTTTTTTATCAGTATAATATTTTAAAACCCTATTTTAAAGTGGTGTACCAAAGGCTAAATCTTTAAGGGAGAGGTTTGCCGGAGTCTTTGGGAAGACCCATTTGCTCTGAACCTGCTGCTGTCAGCAGCAGCTTTCACAGCATCTCACGGGCTGCTTCTCTGCTGGAAATGTGCCGGCATCTGAATGGATAGATTTAAGAAGATGTGATCCTGCAGAAACCTGGTAGTTCTGTAAAAGCTATTTTACTAAGGCCTGAGAAGGAGGGTGCAGTTTTAGGTTAAATTAAGATCAAAAGGCTTTGAGAGAAGAGGCTGCCTTTTATGTTACCCAGCTAAGCTGACCTTGCTTACTTTGTCTTCATTTATTTCACATACGGTGTTCAGGTTTGTTGCTTCTGAGTTAACGTGGCCTTTCATTTATATCACCTGAAATTAATCCTATGTAGTTATTATTGAATGAGAACAAAGCTTTAAGAAGAGTTTATTTTCTTACAGAAAGAGAAATGAGCAGCAGTTTAGAACTACCTGGTGAAACATTCTTTGGGATATCAATGAGGACCTTGATATTTTCCGTATAGGCCATATAGTCATCTCTGACTGCTGCAGAAGTGGATCGTGATCAGGACTGGAAAAGGGAGACACTTGTCTAAGTAAAGACTCATTCTGCTAAAATGGAATCTCATCGCTGTATTGAAATCTTAAAAAAACATTACTGTAGAAACAGAGGATATAAGAAACATCTGCAAATCAAATGAGAGTTTGCTACGTGAAAAATCATATAAGGCCACAGCAGTGTAATTTCTGACCAAATCATAGTCTTTATTGCTTTTATCACCATCAATTCTTACTAGTTAGTATTATTCCCACTGTAAATATGGGGAACAGAAGGATGAAGAAGTTACATTACTTTCCAGCAGCCATCCATGAATGCTGTGGCAGTACGGAGATGTGCGCACGCAATTCACAAGAGCCAGGTGGGCACTGCAGCCATTGCACCTTCCAGATTCTCTCTGAAAAAAGCAGAGGGAAAAGTGCGTGTCTCCACATGAGCAGCCTAAAGTGAGAGAAAGCAGGCAACGTATGTCAGAGTTTTACTCGCACATACTGTTCACTAGATACTTCTTTGCAGTTGGGTTCTTTCTCCTGAGAAAACCCTGCTTGTTGCTGGGCTTTCTGCCCTGGAATACCATTTTTATTTCATTACCAGTGGGACTTCCAGTGCAGACAAGGGATTAGTGCAAGCAAGCGGCTGGCAGGCCCCATGGCTCAGGATTTCTGAGCTCAAGGCAGGCAGCAAGAATCAGCTTGAACAGCGTTTTCACTGACTGAACTGCATACAAGTGATGAAAGGTATATAAATTATGTGCTCTTCTGTAAGAGAGAGAGATGAGTGACTTATAAGAAGCAACCACAGAGCTTGAGCAGGAATATCCATTCTCGTGTACTTTTCTAAGGAGAGTCGACATCCCAGCTGGGGGTACAGATTTGAGTAGGTGTAGCTGACTTTCAAGCCTGCTCTTAAAAAAATGGCAAAAGAGCCATTTTGGCCACTTTTTGAGATGTGTTTTCAGTCAATATTTCTCCTGATAAAATGTCTCTTTTTTTTGTCCTTTCTAATATATAATTGTCATACAGCTAATCCTATCTACATGTAGAAGTTCAAAGGGTTTTCCAGGATTTTTTTTTCCTACATGTTTGTATTTAAACCCTGGAATTCATTCAGGTATTTACAGTTTGTGCTGACATTTTTCAAAACCTGATGGGATTTTTATATGCAAAGTGAGATTAGAAATTATCATTAGATGTTATATTTGTAGCTGCATTTCCTTGTTCCAAGCATAAAAAAACCCCAAGTGTGCAAACATGGAAAATAAAATTCTTCTGTGGTAGAATCTGCTTGTTCATTTTCTAACAGGTGCAATATGGCTATCAACAACTTTTTTCCTTCCTCTTTTTGCTACAACAATGCAAATAAGTGGATGCTTTATGAGGAGCGGTACTTTTGCATTGGATGTTGGAGTTCGATTGGTTTTTTCTCAGCAGAGTTTGAAAGGAAGGCTGTAGCCAGCTCATAACTGACTTGCTGCAGTAATTGATTCATATCCCTTGTCCTTCAAGGGAAAGAGTGGGGAGCGTAGTTATTGAAAAATATTATTGGAGCAGTACATTTAAAGGTCAGGTCAGATCTGGCATTTGGGTGATCTTTTATTTCTTCACGCCTGTAATGACAGGCTAATTTTCCCTGAACCTCATCTTAAATCTTAGCCCTTCACCGTAAATGAAGTGTTGCTGGATGTTAGGCTTGAGGAGTACTGGGGCACTGACCATTCTGTAGAAAAGGAAGGCAAAGCGTCTCTGGTGAATCAGTAAGCAAAGACAAACCAGTATGGTACAAGCGCTCTTTGATGAGATTGAAAATACTAAGATTAAAACATGTGAGGTGTGTGGGGAGACTAAATGTACAAATGTAGGAGTAGGAATGTCATTATTTACAAACAATACAACACTTGTAGGTATTGTGTGTGTATGCATGTATTTAAACATGTGCCCACTCACATATTGTTTACATAAAAATACATAAACAGAATATAAGGGAATCAGACATTCAGAAATTTAGAAGGTGGCTGAACTATGGTTGCCTATTGGGAAACTGTGGCAAAATCATGCAATGATGCAATGTCTTTCCACTTCTGACTTTCTACTCTTCCCCGGCTCCATAGTGCTGTGTTGCCAGAGGTCCCACCCAGCGTTCCAAAGCTTGGGAATATGTTTAAGATTGCAAAGGTTCTTGCACTGGTGCTATCTGCATCTCTGCTGTTCTCTGTATGCAGCGGTAACCTGAGGAGAGAATTGGTTTTATTTGACTCTATTTGGATGAACAGAGGCCTATCTGGGTGTGATATATTGGATTATAATAGCTGCAATACTAGACTTCATGGTAGGGCTGTCTGGGTGTGCTGTATTGGATTATGATAGCTGGGATATTAGACTTCTCTTCCGGCATTAAACTCTATCTAATAAATAAAGATTTTTGTGCTAAGTCACATACTTGTTTGTTCCTTCACTGTATTTATAAGTAAGCTTTAGTTGATGCAAGGTGAACAGAAGGATGCAGTTTGCATCCCGTAGTAACGATCAGGTAGATAGTTCTGCCCATGCTGGAATTCAGCCCTTGGGGTAATCAGGGTCACTTCTACTGGTGCTTTTCTCAGGCTGTCATATAATAGATGTGGCAGGTACCTAACTTGTATCAGTGCCTTTTCAATTGCATTTATTTTGCAAGCAGCTTGAACTGTCTCATTACTGCCAGACAGTATGAGGGCTGAGCCACACTCTCAAATCATGAAAATACCAATCAGTAAGGGATACTTTATGTGCTCTCTCATCAAATTTAAGGCTCTGTCCCACAGATTATGGTTATGACAAGCCATGTAATAATTACTGATGGTACACAAAGGATTTCTCAATTCTTTTTAAGTTCTCCACTACAAAATGCCTTTAGCAATTACTGTGAAAATCACAAGGTTCATATGTTGCTGCTTTCCATTTGCATATCAGTCAGCCTGAAGGTTTTTGCCTCCGTGGAAGAGTGTGTGTGTGTGTGGTGTTGCCTAGATGTGATGAAAATGAAGCTTCTTCATTCCTCCCACTTTAAAACCAGTATTTTCCTTGAAATTTAAATCTAGGCTAAGATGACATAGCAGGGAAGATCTTTTCTCTGAAAAAGTTGTTTTGTCCAACCTTTTATCTTGATGATAGACATTGATATAGTGCTGTGCAGCTGCATTCTGCTTTGTATCATTCACATAAAAATATCTTGTTCCAGTTTCTCACCTTTAAGCGTCTTGAGTTTGTAACTGAAGAGAAAGCTTTTTTCCCCAGCCTAGATTAGTAACTTCTGGGCTGATCTAACCCAGGTATCTGGGTACCATATTACTAGAGAGGAGTGGATAAAAATTACTACTGATAGTGCCTTGACCCTTGTCTTCTGTATAGTTAATTCTAGTTTGGTGCATCTTGTGAAGAGCAAAGATATTCCAAAGAGACCCTGACCTTTCAGTAAATACAGTTCATAATTTAGATGAAAAACATGTTTGCTTAAACTTTTGAGTGTCACGGATTGTGAAAAGAAGGGACTCCTTCACAGGAAGGAGTAAACCTTTTGTAGTTCACTGATTACAGTTTGCTGCACAGTACTCTTCATGGCATGAGAGCTTCTTCTTTACTCTGTGTTCTTTATTTGTGTAGACATAGCAGCTATGGGATTGAAATTCCATACAGTGTTTGTACATGTGCAAATACAGATGCTTTGTAACACAGAAAGCAAGAAATGACAGGTGGATGAAGCTAAGGATCGTGAAGAGCAAAAGTAACAGTGATAGGGCTATAAGAGGTCACAACAGACGGGTGCTTTACACGGAAAAGATGGGGCTTAGGAAGACTGTTCAGAGAGCTCCTTGCAAGCACAACTCAGTGTTCTCACATGAACTCTAAATGTTCATGCAGCAGGGAATAATGTCCAAAGCAGCGTTTGTTTATTGTTACTCTGCTCCTCGTTCTGACACTTAGTACCAGTCACCCCTGATTCTTTCTGGTTTTACTGTCATGAATTTAGACATTTCTGCATGTAGACAAGCAGAAGACAAAAGGCCATTCTCCATTTTGTTCCTGGTGCTCTTTCACAGCTCACTTCCTTTGGGAATAGTTCAAGAGACACTGTGCAGCAGAAGACTCAGTGCAAGACAAGAAAGCCAATTGGGTTTTATCTACTAATTTACGAAGTGTCTCTGGGCATATAATTTAACTTCTCTGTTGTAAAATGTGAGCCGTTACTAGTGGATGAGGATTGATTAGATGACTGAAGAGATCATCTGGATAGGGCATCAAAAGATGTGATGTAACACTGTGTGACTTTAAAGTCACTTATCCTATCTAGGTAATGAATTTGGTAGACCATTCCCTGTGTAAAGAGCTTTAAGCCTTGTGAGTAAAAAGCACTGTATAAACATCAACCACTGTTATCGATAATTTCAGTTGTTCACATTCTTCTCCCTTGTGGGCAATAGCGTTTAAGTTCTTGGAAGACTTAGGGTAATATGATTGGTGCTGAACTCATGTGATCACTTGCTGTTCAGCTATCTTGGAGAAAGTGTATGCTCTTTTAAAGTTGTATCCTCTTCCTGTCCATGCAGCGTCCCATCATCTCGATCTGTTGGGGTCACAGGGATTCACGCCTGCTGATGGCTTCTGGACCTGCATTATATGTTGTCAGAGTCGAGCACAGGGTCTCCAGTCTGCAGCTGCTGTGCCAGCAGACCATCGCTAGCTGTCTGCGGGATGACAAGGATATCAGCAAACTGACCCTGCCCCCTCGGCTCTGCTCGTACCTCACCACTGCCTTTACACCAACAATCAAGGTAAAAGGAAAGAAACGTGCGTGTGAGGAAGAGGAATGGGTTACTTGACTTCCCCCCCTCCATGCTGCTTCTAAGTGACAATGGATAAATTATAGGATACTATAATTATCATAATTACCACTTTAAAAGCTTGATTAAGGGTCATTCCGGTCCTCCTCAAGAACCCACTGATCCGTTTGGTGCCTATTAAAATCTGAAAGGGGGGCTCACACATGCTGATCTGCATTATTCCATGGGGATGGCCTTTCCAAGGACATCCCAAGGGTAAAATATGCTGGTGACCCACAAAGACTTCTGAAGAAGCTCATGCTGATGATAATACTGTGTCACGGTTATAGGAGAGAGTCACATTGGTAAAACTGTTGCCTCCCTACTTGTAACATTAGACCTTATATTGCCAGGAAAGTTATACTTAAGACCTGTGGCTGCCCAAATACTTGTACTGACAGTGATTTCTGCTAATCTTACTGCTCCAACAGTGCTATGGGAAAATGAACCAGATATTCTGCCTTTTCCTGTACCACAAGCAGAGCCATCTGCTCAACCCCTTTGTTTCGTGGTTTTGCCCTTGGTTACATCTCAGAATTTCCAAACTCTTTATCACAGCCTATAAACCAGAGCTGGTAAATGCCCTATATTCAGACATATATTTTTGTGTTACATATTTTTTGTGTATGTGTTACAGCATTCTCTTGAGCCAGTTTCAGGTCCTTGTTAAAAGAATGCCGAGCTAGAATAACTAATTTGAAATCAGTGGAGTTGGCCCAGCTTAAATGAAAACAAATTATGCCTATAAAATAATGATTCAGCACAGTTCCATTTGGATACTGCTAATCAGGGCAATTTGTACTGCTGTGGAATATTTTATTTGCCGGAGAAGAATAAATGTCTTGCTGTAACCATAACTCCTCTGTCTCCAAAGATTCAGAACGTTTAACAGACCAGTGGGTCTCAGTTCTTTCTAGCATGCCTACTTCTGTCCAGGATGCTTTCTGTGTTGTCCCAGAGCCTCCCCTGCAGCTCTCTAGAGCATCAGTGATGCTTGCTTGGCTGTTAGGGAAGGCAGGGGATGGGATGGGATGGGATGGGATGGGATGGGATGGGATGAAGGCAGCAGTTGGCTGTAGTAGTGCTGGGAGCCATGACAGGGATCAGAGGGCCAGAGGCAGTACAGGGGCATGTCGTTGCCAACAACCCTTCTGTCACCTCCTAGAAGGGTTGCTGGGGTGGAGAGCAGTTGCGGGGCTGCGTAGCAGGGTTCCTGGAAGCAGGGTTCCTGGAAGCCACGTTCCCCTGCTGTTTCATGGGTGTTTCTGGAGCCTCCTCAGCACTGCTTTGTACTTTCCCCTGGCTCTCCCCTAGCCACATACTCCCACCTATACTGTCAGCCATGCCTCCAGTGCCTGGCAAGGCAGCCTCTTCCCTGCATACATTCTTCTTCCCCCTCCAGCTTGAGGACTACATTGTAGATCTCTCTTCAGGCCATATCCATCTCACCAGGTTAAGGACGTTCCTTTTTTCCCTTACTTTTTTTTCTTGTATTTTCATTTTGAAAGAAACTGTGTTGACTTATACACGTTAATAGTATTTGTGTCATACAGGCTATATTGCCCTAGACAAAAGCAGTCCAACTGCTTTAGGACTCGTCATGGATTAATACCGTGTGCTGGAAGCAGGGCAAAGTAACCCACACTGAGCTTTCTGCTCATCTTTCTCCACACTGCACACAAATAGGCCCTTATCAAAGATGGGTCTTGTGCTTGGAAGCAATATAAGATGTACAAGTTTCTTTCAGAGCTGACAGCACTGTATCATAGTGGCATAGCATGTACCAATACCAACCAGGAATGGGAATCTGAGTAGCCAAGTTCACTTGGGGGGCCAGGAACAGTCAAGATACTCTGAGACTCAGACTTGACCACATTACCCAAGTTAAAAGAGAAGTTTGTGATAGAGCTGGGACTTGAATACAGCTTTGTCTTTTAATTCAGTGCTCTAACCACAGGTCCAACCTTCCTCCTTGATGTAACTAATTTTACTTTTCTGTGTACAACTGCTTTTGACCTAAATAAATAATACACAGCCACTCTGTCTTGTGTGTGGGTCCTGCATAACTCACATGGTAGTCTGTACTAATTTTGACCTGCCAAGTTAGAGCTGGATTCAAATTCAGTTAGTTGTGTTAGGATTAAGTCACCACAGAAAAAAACAACCAACCAAACAAACAATAACCTATGGGAAACTTTCTCTTTCCTTCCTTCATTTAATTAAGCCTCCTATCCCAGACCCAAACAATATGAGAGATTTTGTCAGCTACCCAACAGCTGGTAATGAACGTCTTCACTGCACGATGAAGCGGACAGAAGATGACCCAGAGGTTGGTGGTCCATGTTATACTCTGTACCTGGAATACCTTGGAGGACTGGTGCCTATCTTGAAAGGACGTCGTATCAGCAAGTTGCGGCCAGAGTTTGTCATCATGGATCCTAAAACGGATGGAAAAGCAGGTAGAACCGAATTGTTGCTCTGTATAAAAAACAATATAGACTTTAGATATTAAATCCTCAAGAGTTAAAGAAAATCTGTATGTGCAACATGGAAGGTGGCATCTGATTTTTTTTTTCTGATGCAAAAAAAAATAAATCTTCAGCATGACTTAGGCTCAAGCCTCTGAAATTATACCATGCTGTCTTCTGTTTTACAAAAGGGAACTTCTTGTATTTTGAATAGCGGGGAATAGATTGCTAATTAGCACAAAACATTCTTTGGTCTCAATGTTGAAGTCGATGGAATGCTCTTCACCCCTCTGAATCGTGTTCACCTGAGTTTGAACTATTGGAAATTTAGAGTTTATACTAGGCAGAGTGAAGAACGACTGATTATCTCTGCATAGTTTTATCTCAACTGCTGCCTGTGGATTGGATTTATGTTTCTGATGACTGATAGTTGTAATTGATACCAGTTTTCTGAAGTAGCACTTACATTTTCTGGGGCTTGTCTTAATAGATGAAATCTATGGAAACAGCTTGATTTCCACTGTGATTGACAGCTGCAACTGCTCAGACTCCAGTGATATCGAACTGAGTGATGACTGGGCAGCAAAGAAATCTCCCAAAATCAGTCGAGCTAGCAAATCTCCCAAACTTCCCAGGTAATAATTCCTTAGATATTTCTTCCTCTTTTTCCCCAGGTTTTCTTCCTTTCTTTTTTCTTTTCTTTTCCTTTTGTTTTTTTTAAACACTGTCTTGACACCTCGTAACATTAACAGCAAACTCCTTTGGGCAGATAGGAGTCTTCTGGAGGAGTGGGGTCCTCTACAGTGTGCAGTTCTGGGGTGATCTCAGAGATTGGTGTTGAGGTGGACTTTGGGGAAGGTTCTGGGGAAAAAGGTAATGGGAAACAATAGGGCACCACTTCTCCCCAAGCAATCACAAAGAAAGATTTTGTAAACTCTCCCACCACTGCCTCTGCCACATGTGAACTCTTGCCACCATGGAATATATTTCATCCTTCAGACAATCTGTGTTTTTACCTCCCCTGTGCTTAGGGTCCCTGGTCCAGTTAAAGCCTTATTTCCTCAGGGGTATTTTCAAATTCTGAAGTCCATGGCATAGATCCTGGCATAGGTGGCAGTGCTGCTGTGGTGACCTTGCAAGGGAGCCTCAACAAGCAGATTGTCTTAAACTCTGGGTTGACAAGGTTCTGTAATGATACACAAAACAAGCTTCTAAGCTATTAGTTTGTCTCATTGCTTTCCTGTAAGGTCTTCATTATAGAATCATAGAATGGTTTAGGTTGGAAAGGACTCTGAAGATCATCGAGTTCCAACCCCCCTGCCATAGACAGGGACACTTCCCACTAGACCAGGTTGCCCAAGGCCACGTCCAGCCTGGCCTTGAACACCTCCAGGGATGGGGCCTCAACAGCCTCTCTGGGCAACCTGTTCCAGTGCCTACAGCTCTCCTGTAGGCCCCCTTTAGGTACTGAAAGGCTGCAATAAGATCTCCCCGGAGCCTTCTCTTCTCCAGGCTGAACAGCCCCAACTCCCTCAACCTCTCCTCATAGGAGAGGTGCTCCAGCCCTATGTGCATAGACAGAACCCTTCATCAGCGCAGAGCCTCACTGGGCATCTCTCTGCTGGTTTCATGTTATGGGATTGAGGCCCCGATGCCTTCTAGCTGCAGCTGCCACTTTTCCAAAGACTTTATATTATGAGCTTGTCCTATTATGAGGCAAAGGAGACACATCCCTTTATATGGGAATATAGTGTGTGAAATACCTAAGTTTTAGTTTACTAGTACTTGACAAAAGAACCATCAGTTCCTGAGCCTAAAATCAAAATGGCTCAGGAAAAAATACCCGAACCCATCTTTCTGCCTTGGTTTTCTAAGAGCTTACTTTTGAAATGTAGCTTTTGTTCATTATTTTTTCCACCAGTGAGCTTTTTCAGGTGCTTGATCATGACCCCCTTTGTATAATGGGAGGTAGGAGTAAATTTTGGCTTAGAGCAAGAAGACTGATGAAGTTTGTGGCACCTTGGTTTGCTGTACTAGCATGGAGATCTGCCAGCCAAGGTGTCGTATTTCCATTTCTTGAGGCTTAGCTCAACAACTGCATAGCTGAAATAGCTCAGCACTACACCTTTATATGGATTAGTGGAAGATATATTGTATCTTGTAGAACTGCTGTAAGCTTTGTTAAATGAATCAGAGGGCACCCGGTCTGAGTTACTGCAAGAGTGTCAGGCCTTATATATCTTTAAATCTGATCCATAACTCTCCATCCTGTAGACTCTACAGTCTTCATTAGTCACTTACACGACACCATACCAGTTGTCTTCATTACATCTTTACATTCAAAGACATGAATTCTGTGCATTTTTGCATGCCCATTGATAATTCTAATTATTGCTTTATCTGCAGAATCAATATAGAAGCTCGCAAATCTCCCAAGATGTCACGAGCTGCACAGGAGATATCAAGATCGCCAAGGTTACCAATAAGGAAACCTTCTATTGGTTCACCAAGCCTAACACGAAGAGAGTTTCCTTTAGAAGATATTACTCAGGTATTGTGCACATTGTGATGAGACCTGAGTCCAAATGCATCTCCTTCCAGAGGCAGCAAGTTGTAATATAGATCAAATGATCACCAACAAAAAATTTTCATTTAATTACAGTTACTAGATGGAACAACTAGAGAATTGCATCTTCCAATTCAATATTAATCCTGGCACCACTAACTTCTGTCAGTGTGAATCCATGTGAGAGGTTTTGTTCTAGCTGATGTTGTTGGCGTTTTGACAGCATCCGTGAATATATTTCTTACTCAAGTTTCTCAGAGCTGTCCTAATGCCACCGTAGCTCTCTGCTTTGTTAGGATTCTGCAGAGACAAGGAAATGCTTGCTTCAGAGGGCCACATGTTCTCTATTTTGTAATTATGTGGAACGGCCTTAATTGGAAGGAAGGCAAGGAATTAGCACTTTTTGCTATTTGTGGTGTTCACGTCCTGTGGGTAAATGAAACTTAGCAGGCTGTAGAACTGTCTAGTTTACATACTTTATTACACCAACCTGTATTCTTTTAATTTTGTTTTGTTTCGTTTCAGTTGTTTTTTTCTGCTCTGTCATTTCAATTTTTCCTTTATAGTGAAACATTCTAGATGAGTTACATAGCAGCAGTAGATAGGACCAAAAGTCCTTTGAATAGGGCAGGAGATCAAGAGGCTTAGATCCTGCTTCTGATACTGACAGCATAACTCCTGGCCTTTGAGAAAATCTTTTGATCTTTCAGACCCATAATTTGATCACCATGGAAGCAGTGGTTTGGGAAGCTGCTTTGGAAGCTACAGGAAAAATGTTTCTCATTACGAGTAATTAATTTCCAACTTATTTGTTGTTCTATAAAGTGATTCTTAAGCGTAGAACCAAAGGGCTGGGCGTATTATTTTCTGAAATATAGAGTTGCTGCGCTCTTATGCAGGAGAAGCAAGTGTCTGAAAACAGACCTATTCTCACTAAGCAGCCATCATGTTTTTCCGTTCTTCAACAGCTTTAAGCAGCCTATGTGGCTGTTGTATACATCATTTCTGATGGTGTTCAGATATCAAAATGAGACATCTTAATGACTGGGTATAACAGGTGCTACATAGGCACATTAGGCTGTTTCAATAAAATAAAAACAAGAGAAGCTGAAATTGTATTATCACTTGCAATAGCTTGATTGCTCTGCAGGTTTTTATTGGACCTTGATACAGATTTTATTAGGTGAAAATTATCTTGTTTTTGCTTTGCAGCACAACTACCTTGCTCAGGTCACATCTAATATCTGGGGAACCAAATTTAAAATTGTGGGTTTGGCTGCTTTCCTACCAACTAACCTTGGTGCAGGTAAAAGTAAACTCTATTGATTTTTTGCATCTCAAACTCTTTCTAACAAACAACAAACTTATGCCATGTGATTCTTTTTAAGTGATCAAAAGGCTTCTATAACAAAGCACTTCTTTTCTGCGGATAGTAGGAAAAATTTGCTGTAACTAAAAGATATTAAAATCTATAAATACAGTAATGAGATGATCAATAAAATGTTAAAAGTCTCCGTTGTAATAAAAAGATTAATTAACAGTCAAGCCCAGACTTTTATTTTTACATTTTTTTGAACAAAACCCAAACAAATAAAAGTTTTGCAGGCAGACTATAAAAATCATAGGTTTTAAGTTACTGTAATAGCAATATTTTTAAAACTCCAATTTTTATAGTCGTTTAGCTACTAATTATACCAAAATAATGTTTAAAAAGCTCTTACAGCATCATGCTCAAGATTCTTCGAGTCAGTGCATAGCCTTATCATATGGTTCTCTTGCTGGAGTATCAGCAAATTGGTCGCTTTCATTAAAAGTAGCAGTTGTCTAGACTTTTGACCTTTTTCTGGGTAGGACAATTCTCCCTAAGTAGTCCTGTTGAAAGGAAGAAGGCTAAGTAAAGAACAGGATACCACCTAGCAGAACTGAGCTCTGAATTGAAATATGAATGCAAGTATAGGAGCTTTATGACCTCTTTGGAAAACTTATGGTTTCCTATGTTCCATTATATAGTTGTCAGAACTACATAATGATGCCCTGGATGGAAAATTAGTTAAATAGATATCTTTTGTGGCTATATTGACTATCAGACAAGAGATGGAGTCCCAGCTACTGGGGACAGGACCTTCTCTGGCCCAGCCTCCAGGCAAAGGTTGTTCTCTCAGGATGTTGTAACCCTGGGGACAACCAGTGCTATTAGTACAGGGCAGTGGCACCTTCTACTTAATAAAGTGTTATGGAAACCCTCAGGTTTGTTCCAGCCACCTTTTTCCTTCAAGTAATTTACGACTTTCTGACATCTGTATTTGCAATGATTGTCAAAAGATAGTGTAAGAATGACCCTACTGGGTCAGGCCAGAGTCACTCTAATTCTCTCATTATCAGTGACAGATACTTAGGGAAGGATGTAAGTGTAGCGATACTTCTTTCAAATGTTCTCCCAGTCTCCAATGGTTCAGGTCCCAGGGACTTCCTGAGCCAGAAGGGGTTTCTTAGTATGTAGTAACCCTCAACAGATTTCCTTCCTGAGAGCTTTCCAGTTTTCCCCTAAACTCATACAAGTCGGTAGCATCCTGTGGTGAAGAGTTCCAAAAGTAGAATGGAAAAATTATTTTCTGTCTGTAAAAATAGATGTGAATACAAGATGAAGTAATTCATTATTTCTACAGATTATTTAACTACAGAGATGCTGCTTCTATTTAAAGATAAATAGCTAAAAGTAACAATCTCTTTTATCGTGTTTATGCAGTGTTACACAGTGATTTAGCTAAGAATGGCCCTTACATGCATTTGATCATTAATACCTTACATAAGAATAGTCATAGCCCTTCTGTCTGCTTTGAATTGATTCTTTCTTAGCTTTAGATGCTCTTTGTGTAACAGATTTTCTTTTATATTTCTTGTTATACTCTTTCTCCAGTAATATATAAAACCAGTTTGCTGCATCTGCAGCCCAGGCAGATGACAATATATCTCCCAGAAGTGCGGAAGATTTCAATGGACTACATTAACCTGCCTGTCTTTAATCCAAATGTGTTCAGCGAAGATGAAGATGATTTACCAGGTAAGGAGGAGCTGAAGGTCTGCCATGTTATGGGTTAAGGTAGATGGAGGGCGGATCACTTGTGTCACTAGCCCTCTCTGTTAAACACACAAATCAAAATCCCTTAGTCTGATGGGGTCCTGTAGAACTGAATTAGAATAAGGCTAATATGTATTACAGACATTGTTTTCTAAAATATGTGGAAAATATAATCCGTATAGACCTCTTATTTTTCAAGTTCATTGGAAAATTAATCACCTTCTATTTAGTTCACTAAGAATTCTCCATAGACCAAAGCCTTACATTCTGCACCTTTGTAGGAGAGAATTGTAATGTGTTGGAAACTCAAAAGGGTCGTTCTTGTGACCTGATGGCAGCAAAGCACAGCTTGCTGGTAGGAGCTCAGGTTGGAGGGCAGGTTCCCGTAAAAATTAGCCACCCTTTGAGAAATGATAAATGCCCATTTTGATTTTTATCAATACTAAGTCTTACAGAGGGGCTAAAATAGTAAAGTAGTCTGTAAACAAGGGGTATCAGGAAGAATTTCTCATTTCACTGGGATGTAAGGTAGCAGAAGATTCAAGCAGTGCAGGGAAGGCTTGGGTGCAGGTGATGTGAATGTGGCAGGTAGAAGGACTAGAAGTACTCAGAACCTCCTCCAATAAAAAATAACATCCTACGAGTAAAATTAACAAGTAAAAGGCAAGAAGATAAATGAATACATTTTCAGAATTTTCACATCAGTGAGGGATTCCTGTTGCCAGGTCACAGGTTTTTCAGTACTATAGGAGTGGCTGTCATGCCCAGTACCCTTTAAAGAGGAAGGAGCATGAGCACAGCAAAGCAATTAAAGGCTTATGCTAGAGTCTATTGAAATAAGTGGAAATACTCCCATTATTTCAGACCAAGGTTTTGACTGCTGAAAGCACCAAAGCTTGTGTCTGACCCAAGCATCAGAGTAGTCCTCTAGACTTCTGAAGAAATAGTTGTGTGCTTAAAATGAAGCCCATTCTTTCACACTTTGGGGCTTGGCTTGCCTAATTTATGTCTGCATTATATTCACCTGTAGGATCTGAAGAAAATAATAGAGACATTTGCGATTGTATATATATTATGCATAGGAAGCACTCAACATTTTCTGTTATGAAACATGGTCCAAGCTGACAGAAAGTAATACAAAAATTAAATAGAAAAAAACAGTTAATATAAAGTTTTCGCATCTCTTCCTGGAAATTGGATTAGATCTGCAATATCAATTCCTTTTATATTATTAAAAGAGCTGAAATGGTACTCAGAATTGCAGGTTGGTGAGTGCCACATAAATATAGGGAAAATTGTTAGAGAGTTTTGTAACAGCTCCTTGAGAAAGCTAGTAAAAAAATCATACTACCCTGTCCTCCATAACAGCCTTCCTCTTCTTGTCCACTTGCTCTTTCTAGTTCCTTCTGAAAATTCATTTCTGACTTAGCAAATGGAAGCTACTTAAATCCTCAAAAACATTTTGGGGGATATCCTTTCTTAAAGCCTGCATATAAAGGAAAAAAATGCCATATACTAATGGGAAAAATATCACAGTGTAAATAATGATTACATGATAGATTAAAAAAAACATAGTAGAAAGCTGCTCTGGGGCAGTGGAATGTTCATAGTGAGGTACTCTTGGGACAGGTGCTTTTTAATGTAGTCCGTAAAGATTTGGCAAGGCAAATGGACAGTGAATTGATTTAACTTGCAAATTATGCAAACAAATCAATTAACAGCCATTGGAGAAATAAAAAAACATATTTGATTTAACCACTTTGGGATAGTAAGCAACACCGCAACAAATGAGATTTTGTCTGATAAGGCACTTAATACCCATGATAGCAACATTCTGGGTTGCTCAAGCCAAACTAACAATTAAACCTCAAGCTCTGGCAGATAAATGGCTAACCTGCAGGCATCAGGATGAAAGCATGGCCAACCAAGCACAGAACCATGCTGCCTTAGGGTCAGTTAAGTTTAGCTGTCAGTCTTCTTCTAAAGAAACGAGCAGAACTACCATAAAAATTTGCCAGCATAGCCACAGACCTCCATACACCTACCACGTTCATGACTGATGCTGATAAAAGCCTAATGCTATCAAAAATGTAATTATAGGGCATAGGTAGATCAGTAGAATTTTAATTAGAAATTAATTAGGAACTGGGCAGTGGCTGGAGGAGTCCTGACTAATGGATCTCTTGCCTGATCTGATCTTGCAAATCAGAGGTCTCCACAGAATTTGGCACACTTAAATAATCCTGGCTATGACTCTAGGATCCTGGATATTATTCTAGTCTCTTTTCCTCCCATAAACCTACTGATGCAACTCACTTATCATTTTCTGTGGGTTTTATACTTAAAAACTAATAAAGAACTTGCAATATTCTTGGGCGTTTCAATATAGTATTTACTGTTTCCCCTCATTATTATGTTTTGTTCCTTCTTATCTTGACTTCTGCACCTGTACTTGGGTTCCAGTGTCCTCATTTCCCTGCCGTGCTCCAGCTTTTCAGTGGTGGTTCCTGTTGGAATCACTCTCACCACTTTTTGCAAAATGAATTGCAAGCAGTTGAGCAAGCTCCATGCTTCTGCTTAAAATCATCAGAATTGCTTCTTGCCTCGCTGTCCCTTGTTCACCACCACCACCTGTAGGAAACTTTTCCTATATACTTTTGCTTCTTTTCACATTTCTGATTGCAGCCTGTCCAAACATTGATGCTGAAGTTGCTCTGACTACAGTACCCACTTCTTGAATCTTTTAGGCTTTTCATCTATTTCCTCACGTCTTCCTTACAAATCTTCTTTCAAGAACTTTTATAAGTTTTGTCTGTATTTAATTCCATCATATTCCTCTCTCTGTTTCAGCTTCCCTCTTTTTGCATTACTGGTTGCTTTGTCACCCACTGTACTCAAGAGATAATAATATTTCCCTTTTCCCGACTATTGCCTGTATTCTCCAGTTTTCCTAATCTCATTGAGTCTGGGGACATTATGCTAAGTATTACATAGTGCCTTCAGTGCAGGTCTTCCACTTTCTTTTTCTTTTCCTCCACTTCTCTTTTTTTTTCTTTTTTTTTTTTTTTTTTTTTGTGGATGACAACAAATGTCTAAGTCAAAACCCATAACTGCTGCCAGATCAGGGCAGGCTTGAGAAGCATCATTTCATCTTCCTCCTGAAGCTTGATTCAGCTTGGCACAGTGACACCTGACTGGCTCTAGAGGGAGTCAGCCTGGGCCAGCGGGAACTTTTTTGTGCCTCACCATCAGGTAGCAGCAGCCCTAGAGGAAGTCGGGAAGCCACATTAGTGGTCCTAGGACTAGGAGCAGAGAAGAGGGGGCTAGGACCAGGGGCAACGATGGGTTTCTGAGTGGATTATCCTTTCTATTGTTTGTTGATGTATTTACTATCAAAAAACCCTCACTGAAAACTAGTGAGTCCTGATTCAGCAAAACTTTCATTGATTTGAGTAGAAGTAGTTAAAATTGGATGATCAGTAAGTGGTAATTCAGATTGTGAAAGTCTGTGGGAATTGTAGTGTAGACTGAAAGCAAGCTCTGAACTTTACCTCTGAAGCATCACTCCCAAAAAGTTACTTCAAAGTTGATCACCAGGTATTACAAATAGATATTGTGCAATGTGAATCAGTGGAGACTGATCAGTGGAGGCTAACTTCTTCAAACTAAGGTCTGATCCATTGATTTTGGGATCTGATAGCACTCCATCCAAATGCAGCAGAGTGCTTAAGCAAGTACATGAAGATAGCAGGTAGTTTAAAAAGTCAAGGGTAAAGTGGAATGACACAGTACAAAAAATGTGCAGTATTTTTTCATCTAACTATCTTTAAAAACCAATTTCCCCCAGTTTCTGAGTTTTATGTAAACGCTGCCATGAAATTTTTGCGTTAAACCTTTTTTGGCCACATGCACATCTTCCTCAAGTGCTGAAGAAAACCCCAAAA
Source organism: Anarhynchus alexandrinus (assembly GCA_008711295.1). Lineage (NCBI taxonomy): Eukaryota > Metazoa > Chordata > Aves > Charadriiformes > Charadriidae > Anarhynchus > Anarhynchus alexandrinus. Next base: position 3,989,811 of record VUYV01000045.1, read on the forward strand.
GATGCGAAATGCCGCTTCAGCAGAATTCCCTATTTTAGTGCCCGTTACCCAACCGCTTGCCTAACCGTTGCAGTCACCAAAGGCTCGCGGCCCCTCACCCCTCCAGGCCTGGGCCCAGGGCTGGGGCAGTGCCGCAGCACAGGCCTCGCCGCTGCCGTCGTGTGCGAGGGGCCCCTGGGGCAGAGGAGGCCGGGGCGGCGGGTGACACGCTGTGTTGTTCGTTGCAGTGCCCGGCGCCCCCGGTGCCCCCGCCAGCAGCCCGCCGTGCACCGTCAACATCCCCATCGCCCCCATCCACAGCTCGGCCCAGGCCATGTCGCCCACACAGAGCATCGGCCTGGTCCAGTCGCTGCTGGCCAATCAGAACGTGCAGCTGGACGTGCTGGCCAATCCACCGGCAGAAGCGGGGGGCGAGGGGGCGGGGCCTTTCCCGGGGGCACCGGGCCGATTTCCGGGCCCCGGGGCAGGGGCGCTGGCCGGGGGGGAAATGACCCGCGCTGCCCCCGCCCCCCCCGCCCCCCCCCNCTGGCCGACCTGCGGGACCACAGCGACCGCGAGCACGAGCCCCTGCCCAAGGCCAAGGCCCCGCGGCCGGGGCCGCAGATGGTGGAAGGGGACGCCGTCGTCTTTGGGGCCGCCCAGGAGCTGCAGCTGAACAAGATGAACCCCCCGCCGCCCTACCCCGGCACCATCCCCGCTGCTCCAACCTCTGCCCCGCCGCCCCCACCTGGCCCCCCGCAGCCGCCCCTCGACCTCTGCCTGAAAAAGGGGGAGTTTTCCCTCTACCCGGCGGGGCACTACCAGACGCCCCTGGGCTACGAGCGGATAACAACATTCGACAGCAGCGGGAACGTGGAGGAGGTGTGCCGGCCTCGCACCAGGATGCTCTGCGCCCAGAGCACCTACACCCTGCCGGGGCCCGGCAGCTCTGCCACCTTGCGCATCACCGCTGCCGAGAAGAAGATGCAGCAGCCCTGCACCAGCGCCACCCTGAACCGGCTCACAGTCCCCCGTTACTCCATCCCAACTGGGGACCCGCCACCCTACCCTGACATCGCCAGCCAGCTGTCCCAAGGCAGAAGCATTGCGCAGAGGCTGGACAGCAGTATCATTCATGCGACTCTGCGGAGGAACAGCAGAGAGGCAGCCCTGAAAATGGCTCAGCTGGTGGATGGTCAGAGAGCCACCTTGCAACTTCCTCCGAAAGCCAAGAGCAGTGTTGTGACAGCGCAGTACCAGCAGAGAGTACCCACTGCCTTGTACACCTGCAGCCAATGCAGCAGCAGTGGTGGTGGCAGCAATGCAAGTGCTGGTGGTGTGAGCAACATCACTAGTGCCAATGCTAGTAGCAGCGCTTCCAGTATTGGTGGGATGAGACCTGATCTGAGCACGGGGAGTGGCTCCCAGCACAGCTCCGTCATCGCTCACTCTGTCAGTACTTCGCCTCTGGCCTCCCAATCCTCCTACAGCTTGCTGAGCCCACCTGACAATTCCCGTGACCGAGCGGATTATATCAACTCCGCCTTCACCGAGGATGAGGCCCTTTCTCAGCACTGTCCGGTGGAGAAATCAATACGGCACGTACCTGTAGCCTTGACAGAGGCTGCCCTCGCTGTAAAACGACCACCACCATACCAGTGGGACCCAATGGTGAGTGAAGAGATATGGGTTCCTCAGGAAAGGACACCTCAGAGCTCAGTGCCCAATCCCCTAAAACCTGCTCCTCTCATCATTGGTCAAGCTCAACATCTGGATATGTCTCGAGTGCCGTTTGTTTCCCCAAAGTCTCCAACCAGTCCTACTGCCACTTTCCAGACGAGTTATGGGGTTGGAGTACCTTACCCAGGAAGCTACAGTGCCCCTCCCCTTCAGGGAATGCAGCCCCCCTGCTCCCCCAAAGAAGCTCTGGCCCCGACACAGTTTGCACAGCAGGAGCCCACAGTAGTGCTTCAGCCAGGTTATCCATCCAACCTCTCCTATTGCCCTTTGCCACCCATGTACCCGGGAAGTAGCGCCTGCTCTAGTTTACAGCTGCCACCGATCGCCTTGCACCCGTGGAGCTCCTACAGCACCTGCCCACCCGTACAGAACCCCCAGGGCACGTTGCCCCCCAAGCCGCTCCTCGTGGTGGAGAAGCCGGTGATGTCTCCCCCGCCGGCAGAGCTGCAGGGCCACGTCGGCACAGAAGTAATGGTGGAGACGGCAGACACCTTCCAGGAGGTGCTCTCCTTGACAGAAAGCCCCGTTCCTCAAAGGACGGACAAATTCGGCAAGAAGAGCCGCAAGCGCCTGGACAGTCGAGCAGAGGAAGGAAACGTGCAGGCTATCACTGAGGGCAAGGTCAAAAAGGAGGCAAGGACACTGACTGACTTCAATTCGCTGATATCTAGCCCTCGGCTGGGGAGGGAGAAGAAGAAAGTCAAGAGCCAGAAAGACCAGCTGAAGTCTAAGAAGCTAAACAAGACAAACGAGTTTCAGGACAGTTCGGAGAGTGAGCCAGAGCTTTTTATCAGTGGGGATGAACTTATGAACCAGAGCCAAGGCAGCAAAAAGGGTTGGAAAACAAAAAGGAGTTTGAGGACAGCCAGTGAGCTGGATGAATTCAAGTGCCGGAAGGCCAGCGAGAAGGAGGACGGGAGGCTGGGGAGCCAGGGCTTTGTGTACGTGATGGCCAACAAGCAGCCGCTGTGGAATGAGGCGACGCAAGTCTACCAGCTGGACTTCGGAGGGCGAGTGACCCAGGAGTCGGCAAAAAACTTCCAGATTGAGCTGGAAGGACGACAGGTAGGAGGGGGCAGCACATGCGGGCTGGGGTGGGGGATGGGGGTTGGGAAAGCCATGCCAGAAACAAGCTCTGTTTCTCATGCAGCCTTCTGCTTGTGTTAACTCCTCTGTGAAAAAAAAGCTTTGCCACGTGGTTGATAAAAGCCAACTGTCCGTCAAAAGTATAGATTCAGAATGGAGGGTGAAGTTCAGTTGTAAATAAATGTACAAAATATGTTTGGTCTTACTCCAGTCAGACACAGGAGCCTCCTTTAGTCTCACTGGCTGTCACTGCTGAAGGTAGGTGGGTTTTGTAATAAACACAACAGATCTCCCCAACCGTAGCTGCATTTGCTGTCGGTGGTTGTGGATGGCAGCTAGCTGAGCGAACACTGCTCCCTTCTTGCAATGCTCACAAAGGTTAGCCAGTCAGCAGATAGCTAAGGCAAAGATGATGGGTGGGCAGTTAGGTTCCCTCCATGCCAAAATTTCCCCTTGTGGGTTACCAGGCCTCTGGGGCTGGTTCTTAATGCTAGAGGAGGGAGGCAGTGACCCTCCCCAGAAGAAAGTGCTCCTGGGCTGCTTCTGAACCACCGGTGGGTAGACGGGTCTGTGGATAGTTCAAAAAATCAAAACATTTAATTTTAGGCTCTCTCACCTCGGCCCGAGTAGGATGTTACTACACCAAACTCAGGCTATTAAGTGGTACCAATAAGCAGGACACTGGACTGAAACTCAAGAGACATATATTATTTCCTTGTCCAGCTGTCCCATCTCTGTAAGTCACTTTTGATTTATTAAAGACATGAAGGCTCTCATCTCCCTCTGATTTAACTTAGGAGTTAGATGTATTAAACATCTAACATGCACGACCAGCGGTAGTCTCTTGGTTTTGTTTGTCTGTAACAACAGCTCATTAAAAAGGCAGTGATCAGAGCCATTTATATCTTTCTTCTTCAGTTAAATGGCTGTGGATACGTGCCCGTGGACAGCTGTGCAAAATCACCTGGCAGCAGGTTTTGTTGGTGGGGCGACAAAGCCTGACTTGGCTTGCACAGGCAGCCTCCATTCTACCTCAAGGAACTTCACTCTAGAGCAAATACGATCTGGGCTTCTGATGAACAAAAAAGCAGTAATAATAGGCCAAACTTCAGATATTCCCTGCGGAAGAACAACAAACAACCTGACTAGCCTTGCTTTACATTTCAAACAGCTCCCACTGCCCCTTTGCTAATTCATTCTTGGTGTAATTATGTGCTAATGAAGTTTATGCAAAGGAGAACAGAACTGCCAGGAACATACAGCTTACTGGCTCTGAAGTGCTAGTTTCAGGAGATTGGTTATTCCCCTTCCCTGAAAGCTCCTTTCTTTGAAAACAAAATCTGTTTTCCTGATGGGCTGATGCTAGGATCTCTGCAAGGGAGAGAATGGTGTTTTCCTGCAGGAAGCATGGTGCTGGTGTAACCCACATCTGCTGAAGTAATTGGTAACAATCTACTTACACCAATGCTGTATACAGTCTAGCATGTTTTAAAGCTCAGCTTACTCTATAGAGTCAAATATTGCAGTCAAATACTCTATACAGACAAATAGTACAGTGCTCTTACTCTTCTTTGGCATCATACCCCACTCTGTGAGTAGTCCCATTCCTATTAGCTCAGGAGGTGCTGAGGTGTTCTTAAAAAAGAAGCAAAAACATTTTACTTTTATTCTTCTCTGGTTCCTTTTCTGTGGTTTGCTTTTTTTGACCTTGTTCTCTTTTTCCTTCCCTTCTCCTCTTCCCCTGCTTCCCAGGTGATGCAGTTTGGAAGGATTGATGGCAATGCTTACATTTTGGACTTTCAGTATCCATTTTCTGCAGTGCAAGCCTTTGCTGTTGCTCTGGCTAATGTGACTCAACGCCTCAAATGAACAAGCAGAGACTGGAGAGAGGAAAATGTTAACCTTCTCATAAAGTCCAAACCGGAAAATGTCAGGGCAGCCTGCTTTAGGTGTGCAGAGGTGCCTGGGAGCGAAGAAGGCAGTAAAACTGGAATAGTCTCTTGGTGCCCAACAGAAGGGCATTAACTCTAATCAGTCATGGGGTGGAGGGTGGGGGGCTGTTTTCTGTTTTGTTTGTTTGTTCGTTTGTTTGGTTTCAGGTGTTTTTTTTTTCTTTTTAAGCGTATTGCTGGGTCTCAGAAAGAGCAAAGGGTTGAGAGCTGTTCAGTGTTACATGGAGAAGTGTGGCTTTTGGCTTGTTGTGGTGGTTCTGCCGTGTTTGCTACAGTAGCTGGTGTAAGCTCGTAGGGGGATTAAAAAAGACTGCTCTTTTTGATAGACTGCCTTATATCATGCTGTTCTTTTTAAAACAGGGAACATAACTTTTTTTCTGGTCCAGTTTGTACTACTACTATTACTACAACATCAGTGATAGCAGCAAAAAAAAGAAAAAAAAAAGAAGCTATAATACTTGAAGACACGTGTTTCTTCTCTGATCTCTGATAATAACTGAGCACCACAAGTTCCAAGGAGGCTTACGTAGGTCAATGTTTAATTTATAAATAATGATGTATTATTCAAAAAAGAAACAAAATTGTTACCAATGGGTGGTTTTAAAACCCACTGTATCAAAGAGGTTGATGTCTGCTTGTTTTGTGTGCTGTTATTGGGGATAAACATCTTTCAGTAGGCGACAGAAGATAGAGGAGGAAATAATTACAAGCATTGCTTCTTTTGTTATTGGGGATAAACATCTTTCAGTAGGTGACAGAAAATAGGGGAGGAAATAATTATGAGCATTGCTTCTTTGCTCATATTGATCAGCAGTATTCTCCGGTTTGGCCTGTAGTTGGGAGAGGTACAGTGTGGCCGGATGTACCTCCGAGGCCACACCTGTACATGCTCCTCATTTAAATGTGTTTACACTTTATAAACAAAGTCAAGCGAATGAGAAGGGCCGGTGTATTCAGTTTTAGCAATCAGTATGAATTAAGTTCTACAACAGTGTATCAGTGCTTGAATTAGGAAGGAGACAGAAGATAGCAAGTCATTACAGGAGGCAATTTCATCAGGAAAGCAATTTCGTTACAGGAAACAACATCATGGATGGCTGGAGAACAAATGAGTTGAAAGAGGAAGGAAAAATTGGACAGAATCATCCCTTTTATCACCTTGCTACTTGAGTAGCCTTTGTGACTATGGTTTGAGAGTATGATGCTCCAGCTAAGAGCGAGAAGCCAAAGTTTACATGGAGTGTTACAGAGGAAGGCTTAATAACCATAGCATGACTGTCTGCGGTTCTTTCTGGTGGACATGCAGACCTGTTGGGCATTTCAGGAGGGTTGCTTGCACAGAAGAATTTCTGTGTTGTCCATGTGTTGTGCACATATTTATTTGCTTTCTCTCTTTCCTCCGTGCCTGCATTTTGCTATGGAATATGTTTTGATATGGAAGGAGTTTCCCCAGTAATACACAACCCCCAAAACTATTCATGTAATAGTAACTCTTTTGAAGAGAAAGGCACACTGAGAAAGTTATGTTGGTTGAGGTGTTGATGGCTGCTTTGTCTTTGTCTTTCATCCACAATGTCACTTCTTACTTGAAAAACTCAGTATAACTTAAGGTGAATAGGCTCTCTTTGCTTTTCTTAAATCCTAACGGCAGGGCAGATGCGTGTTGCATTTGATTCATTCTAGAGGAACATATCGCATAAGATAAGATCCTGCTGTAGCGGAAGTTGCCAGTGTGCAGTGAGCTTATAACTTCTGCTCTGCTGAGGCTACTAGAGCTGCACAGCACAGAGGGAGGGAGTAATTCCAGTCAGAGAGGAGTTTCAGAGAGTTGCCAAGGGAGCTGACAAGGCAGATAATCCACAGGTAATGTCCCGCAGGGTAAGTGCAGGAAAAAACACCTGCAAGATGTGTTCCTTGGAGAGGGGAAGCAGAGGCAGGAAGGAAGGAGGGGGGAAGTAGATGGTACCATGCCTGTATTATCCCAAAGCTCAGCAGCTTCTGCTTGCATGTGGGAGTGGTCAGGCACAACATTCCCCTTGGCATCTAGCAGATTGTTGTTTGCTTTGATTGATTAATTTTGTTTCATTTCCATCAGTTTTTGGGCCCATTTGTATTCTTTCTCACGTGCATGATTTATTCAGCAGTTCGAGTTCCTGTGTGTAGAATGTGTGTGGAACAGAGGAACCGAAATGGATTTGGTTCTTGTCCCTTTAAAATCAATGAAAGTGTTTCCCTTAGATTTTTGTGGAGGAAACACTATTAAGCCCTTTGTACTGAGTTATACACCTGTACAAGCAGGAGGTTGAATTCTCAGTCCACTGATTCCAATACACACGGAGGAAAGTTGGCTGATGAGAGTCCTCACCTGCCCTAAGGTCTGTGCTAACCAGTCATACCCTAATAAGAGTACAACAAGCACACACTGACCACCGTAAGAGAAGAAACAGACCATGGCTTGCTTGCTTGCTCGCTGAGGGAAGGGCCACTCAGTCACATGTTAGAGATCTTCAGCTGGAAGGAATATCACCTGTCATTTTAAGCCAAAATTCTTATTACATGGAAACAACATGTTTGGGGTTTTTTCTCAACAAAATCTAATCTAAATAAAAGGACTTCTGTGTGCAGTTTCTTTAACCTTCCAGGGAACAGTATTCCTCTTCACTTGGTTCATTGCCAATTTTTTCCCATTATCAGTAGTTTGGAGAAACAAGAAATGAAACCCGATACAACAACTAGCAGAGTTAGTAACTTGGTTTCATTGGCACAGGTCATAATTGCGTCCTTCTGATGGCACTTACAAAGAGTCTTGGCATAGAAGAGACCTGGTTTCTGCCCCAACAAAGCACAAGGAATAGTTATCAAGAAGTAGGAAAATAAATGCAGTTTCCAACATCCTTCCATTTACTTGTCAGAAAATGCTATGGGATAAGGTAGTCTTTAATATTTTTGGAAATAATTTGAGAGTCCCTTTAATTGAGGATTTTAATGGCATAAAGAATACCCAGCGTTAGAGAGAGAAAATATTCTCAAATATATATAATTTTAATGAAAGGAATTGGAATTATATAAATATCTGAGTGTGCAACTGGATCCTAAATTATACAAAGAAGAAGTGAAAGTGACAGTTGTTTTATTTTTCATTGAGATACAATATAGGAAACAAATTTAAAAGCCCCCTCCCGAAATAATTACTTAAATCCTGAAGATTGCTATTGCGTTCAGCCAAAAAGTAGATGTTACATTTTATATTTCATTAGTGAAACCCAGGTTTTCTGTAGATAACTAAGTTCTTCTAGGAAGAATGTAGCAAAGTGTTCAGAAATACCTAGTTCTTTTATACATACAGTAATTTCCAGTAGTTAAGTATGTTTTTTCCAAAGCTTTTTTTAGTTGTGCAATAATTGTGTCTAGGGGTTTTATGGTTTTTTTGTTGGGTTTGGGTTTTGGGTTTTTTTTGAGGGAATTATGAGTGTTTTTTTAAAGATAATTTAATGCAGATTTCCTGTTGATGTCCAAAACACAAATTATTTATCTTGCATAATGTAATATGTGAATTAGGGATTATTTTATTACTATGTATCAGTGAGTTATACACACTTTCTTATTTATATTTAAAGAGCATCTTTGTAAGTAATTGTTTGCTAGCAGTATGTTTTGCTGCAAGAAGTTAAAAATGCATATTGGAAGACCTGGTTTTGCTGGATAGTATGCAAAATTTCATAATATGGGCAGGCAAAAGTATTTTTTTAGCAGCTAAATGCAGTGAGTTCGCTCTGGAGGACTGTGTAGACTACAAAGAGTGTAGATGACAACATTGGGACCTGCAGAAATCTGTCCTTCTCCACTGTTTTCCTCCTGTGTTTCCAACTATATGTTTCTGTTGGGAGTGGTTTTAAAAATACAAGGCTTGATTTGCTTTCCATCTTCTTAGTACAGTGCTTTTCCTTGAGATATAAAATAAGGTGAGTTAAGTGATAAAAGAGGGTGTAATGATACAGGCTCAGTTTGGAAGAAGTTCATTGCATAGTTTAGTAAGGTTTCACAATGGCGTAATTCAGTGCTACGCAGAGATACAAGCAAACTAGCTTGGAATAAGTAGTAGTGTAGCAGTAAATGCATTTTCCTCTGCTCAGACTAATAACACTCCTTCTTCAGCAGAGCTCAGCTGATTCCAACACAGCCATAGTGCTTCTGATATCTGAGCTAGCACTGCACAGAGCTGATGGAGCTGAGCCCTGATGCTGCCTGCAGCAGCTTTGCCTCTTCAAGACGCTCCATTGGAGACCTGGTGGAGGAGGCATTCCTCCACTCGTCCTTCTAGGTCTACTCCAAGAGCAGCGTGCATATGCCATGGGGTTTGGGCTGCAGCAGCTTTGGGCAGAGAAAGTGCCGATGCCAGCCGGTGGCCACAGTGGCCATTTGAAGTCAGAATCTGCTCCACTGAAGTTGCAAAGGGATGCCACGGAGAACCTGATTCTTTTGAAAAAAAAAAAACAAAACCCATGGCTGGTTTCTTTGAAATACAGCTCCTAACAGAGTCTAAAACCTGATACTTGAAGTCTGGTATGAAGTGCACCATGCATGGAGTGGCAAATTTTAGCTTGAAATAGCAAGAATATCATGTTTCTGCAAGACCCTAAGAAACTATGAGAAGTAAGGGGGTAAAAGAGGAAAAGAGGGAATTATCACCTTAATAATTTTGCACTGAGTTCAAAGGTAGCAGTAAAATGTACTACGGGCTGCCTGAATATTGGTTGTATGACGGTAAATCTGTGCACAGGTTCATCTCAGTTAGATAAACTTTCTGTGATGCAGCCATAACTAAAACAGTTCCACATTTCTCTCTCCAGTTTTGTTCCATTGTTTTTATGAAGATGCATGAAGGTGTACAGGTGCCAGACAAAGATATCTGACTTTGCTGAAGCCTTGAGCCTAGACTTTCCATAGGTCCAGGCTTTCTTTGATGTGTCTTTTTAGTGTCCTCTCAGAAATTCCAAACAGATTGCCTAATTGTTGCCTCAGACAATTTCTGTGCATTTGCTTTTTGCTGCCTGATGTGTGTGATCCTATGTTATCTTGGTGCCCTGTTATCTGTCAGAAACAGTTAAAATCTTCATATGAAGAGAGCAAGATGTGCAAAAACTGATTTGATGGAGAGAAAGGGGAGAGAAGACAGAGTAAGTTTTCACTAGCTTTTAAGAATGTGTTTCCAGAGCAACAGTTTAGAAATTGCACATTTCTGCAGAGCCCAAACCACTCCAGACCAGTAAATCTGACTTGGAGATTAGTAACAGATGAGTCACTTATGTGGCGTGCTGACAGAGGGCCAATTTCTGGCCGCACTACATGTTTACACCAAGATGCATAAGAGAGTAGACTACAACCCAAAATGTGTTTTCCCATTACTGTGTGATTATAAAGAATGACATATATGACCCATATATCCACTTAAGAAAATTATAAAGCATTAGCCAACAACTGTACTGACAGTTCTGTATAACCCCCCTGAAGAACGCTAGAAGTAAAATCCTGGCCACAGAGTAGTCGTTCAGATTTTTGCCTTTTATCCCCATTTCTAGGCTTCCATCACAGGAGAGCAAGCTGTTCATGTTATTTCGAGATTGGCATAATGGTTTTCCCAGTACAAGAGAGCAAATGTTATCATACTGCTGACAAAAATGGAAAAATTCTGGCAGATGAATTTTTTCATTTTCAAGTCCCTTCACCTTCAAGGCAAGCACAATACTCCATCAGCAAATACCAATTTAGTGTCCTGCTAACCTCAGGAGTTGTCTGCAGTAGGCACCACAAGTCCTCTTTCCAGGATTGGAATTTACATGCACCATTCTCGAAGGAATAAGATTAATTACTACTTGTGAACAATGGGCTATGTAAATTATTTTATCTTTGTGTTTATTTAATTTTCTTCTAAAAAAATCTGCAGAGACGTTTTAAGATTAAAAGATTCAGCTTTGCGTGTTGCCTGATATCTCTAAAGATATATCAGAAGATAATTTCTTTGGGCAGTTTAATTGTTACTGCAGCTAGAAAATTGGATTTTTAAGACAAAAGCAATTAACCAAATAAAAGAATGAAATAGGATACAGTGAAGTAATTCTTGCTAAGAAAATTAAAAACTTCACCCTTCAACTTTTGATTTTTGCAAATGGACCTATAATGAGAAATTTGTGCTTCAAGGCAAATTGATTGTTGTGGAGCACTGTGCAAGTGCTCAGGTTTGCTGACCCAGAGTTGACTGCAGGATCAAAACAACATGGGTTTGTGAGACTTAAAATTAAATATATGAAAACACGGAATACTATGATGTTAAAGCCTGCCAGTTTATTCTTAATCCTTGCCCTCCAATTTACATTATTACAAATTTAAAAATACTATCTGATTCAGCAATTCTGAATCCTGACAAATGTTGTCTGTTTGTGGAATGTTTATCTTACTGGCTAAGTAGATGGCTTAAGATATGGATTAAGATTAAAGTAATAATAAAAGAGAAACATTTTTGAACAGTGTCCAGACACCTGAGTTTCAAGTATTTCATTGGAATAGTGCTTGGCTTGTTATTCCTACCTATATTGTTTCAAGCTGTTTGTTCAGAACTTTCCTAATTTTCCCTTTGTTTCTTTCATTTGCTTGATACATGTTTTGCCTTTGGTTTCCTTTTGTTTCACTGTTTCTGCATTCGCTGCTTCTTTTTCTTTTTGTGTGTTGTGCGTTTGGGGAAGGGTATGTCTGTTCAAGATCTCGTTGTTTATTGTAGATAAAATATATGGTGTTGTGGAATAGCATGGGGATGCATTTGATTGAAAAGGCACTGTAGTGTTTCCTGAAAAAGAAGGGGAGTTGCATTTGTTTATAAATGCATTATTTTGGTACTATAACTTTGAACATGATTTTGGATTTTTTTTTCCTTTTTTTTTTTTAATTTAATGAGCATATAGTCATGCAGGTGCATGCGTTCTTAAGCTATCAAGCCCAGCATGTTTTTCTTAAGGCTTTTGAAAATTTGGTACACAGTTTGTGTACTTTTACATACTTATACTTTTTTAAAATACATTTTTTGGAATCGGAAGTTTTCTTTTTTTCTTCCTCATTGTACCATGGTATACCTGGTTTCCATTGTACGTAAAAACTACCCTGATCTGCCTCTCCTTTTATGTATCTTGTGTAATAGATTTTGCAGGAGGTGCCTAGAAAGCATTGTTGGTTTCCCTATAAAAATGTGGTTTGTCCAAATTCTTTACTGTCTACATGATTGAGAGATGGACTGATTGCCCTATTTTTCCTTGATGATTTGGAGTTGTAAGAGTTGTCCAGCTGTTGCTTAATAAAATTTTGCAGACTAGAAAATTCCTGACTTGTTTTTGTTGTATTCTGCATCTTGTCAAGCACCTTAAATACTTTTAAAGCAGATGACAAATCTGTGCTGAAATGACCTGAATAATAAGTGGCCAGGTGCCATTATGATTTCTCTTTTCAATAACTGTACCTGCAAGTTTCACTGAACCTGATGCATGTACCAGCCCATCATACTTTGTGTTATTCATATGGAAGGATGGGTGGCAAAGATTTCGTGGTAATAATGTTCCTATCTGCCTGGATATCAGCCGATTCTTGTGCTGCTTCTCCTCTGCTTGCTTTCCTTTTTGAGGAAATTACCTTTGGGGTTTGTGGTACTTCTCATTTCGTCATTGAGGTACTGGAAACTTTAACAGTCACAAGGGATTTCTCTGCCTTGTCATCTTTAACAACAGAATAAAATGCTGTGACGCCCAGTCTTCATTCTGTGGTTTTGACCTAAAATAAGCATTCTGGAGGCTGAGGAAATAAAAAAAAAAAAAAGTAGTAAAGTAGCTTACTTTGCATAATAAACATCCCAGCTATGGCATAAGTGAGAGAATCCTGGCATGGATCCTCGTAATGGACCCAGGTTACCAGTGGGGTTTTGCGGGGGTCTGTGCTGGATCCTCACCATATTCATGGGTGGCCTTGAGAAGAGTTTGAATATTGAGCTACAAAGTTTACTGATGATATGAAGTTATTCAAAATAGTAGAGGCAATGGCCAATCGTCAAGAATCTCAGAATGTCTTTATGAAACTTGGCAATAAAATGGGAGTTGGAACTCAGGATAGGTAAATGTAAAGTGATACACATGGGGAAACAAAAACTTCACATTTGCGGTAGTGGCCTCTGAAGTGACCTCTACTACTCAGAAGAGACCTCTTGAGAGTTTGATAGATTGCTCTCTGAAAATATCAGGTTGGTGCTCAGCAGCAGTCAAAAGAAGAAAATAAAATATTAGTAGTGTTTGGAAAAAGAGTTGACAGAAAAGCAGGAAATACAGGGCACTGTATAAAACTGTCGGTCATTGCACTTTGCATACTGTGCAGTACCAGTCCCCTTGTCTTAGAAAAGGTAGATTAGATCTAGAGAAGATTCACAGCAGGGTAACAAGGACAATCAAAGGCATAAATCAACTTCTGCATGAGGAATAACTGTGAAGACTAGGACTCTTCAGCCTGGAAAAAGAGATAGATTAAAGGGATTGCTAGAGAGCCACCAAAACAGGAGTAATGTAGAAAGGTGGGTAGGGATTCTCTGTTGATTGTCTCTTACTGCAGAAAAACTAGGAGCTATAAAATGAAAATAAAGTGAAATAATAGTGGGGCAGGATATCAAACAAAAGAAGGTGGTTCTTCATGGAGATGAGTAGCAGACCACTTTGCCAAAGGATGCTGTGATGCAAGAAGTTTACAAGAATTCAAGCAAGACTGGAAGAGTGCGTTGGGACCCTAAACAAACTCCAACAGGGGCAGAAAGTTCCCTGAGCTGAAAATAGTCAGAGGCTGGGAGAGTATTAGGGGAAATACCGTATGAATTTGCTCTGTTCCTTCTCTTCCCGAGGAATCTGCAAATGGCTATTGTAGGAGACAAAACACTGGGCATTTGTAGGAGGCAAATCACCGGATTCAAACTGTGAACCAGCGTCACCATTTATACATCAGCATTTCTAAAACTGGCTTAAACCTGGAGTGTCGGCCTCTGGGAACGAGGAGGAGGGGGAGGATTCCCAACCTGGTGTCTGAACGCATTGCACTGCAACTGTGAAAATCCTCTTCTAGCATTGGCACTGCGCAGGGAATGAGTGCTGGGGGTCTGCCAACAGTCACGACATCTCCCTTAGCTCTAGAGGAGTTTACAGGTGACATTCAAATGCTACTAAAATGCAGAAATTATGAAATTAGTTGTTAAGTTTGGAGACAGAGGAAGGGAACAGCAATATAGCTTCTGTCACAGCACTCTGCTTTGGCCTTGTGCTTTTTTGCTTTTTGCTTTGGCTAGTTTTGGTGTTTCACTGGCCAGGTGATAGAAGCTGGTTCATGCAGTTTCCTTCTAGATTGCGGTTCCAGCAGTTTTCAGGTTTTTCCTTTTTTGTGTAGGATATTGACTTAAAATATAGACATCATCTGCTTCCCTGCCCTTTTTTAGTGTTAATTTGGGTATTTCTGCCAGCTACAGCGCTGGTAATTGATTCAGTCATGGTAACAATCTGTATCTCCTTTGCTCATGGAACTGAGCTAATGCAGTTTGGTTTGTTGTTCTGGAAGATAGTTTATGGAAGGCCCCTCTCTGCTGGGTGCAACTAGCTGAATTTAACACGTGTAGTCACTTGCAGTTTGTAAATAAACTTTTTGTGCATATCAGTACATAAATAAGACTAAATGAGAACACTGGAGCTGTAACTAGCTCTTGAGAGAGAGAAGGCATGAAAGGAAGCAAACAGATCTGGGAATGTGTCTTGTTTAGGAGAGGTGACCACTGAGACAAGCCTGCCTGGAAATGACAGGTGATGCAAATGCAAAATTTATCAATTAACAGGGGCTGCAGTAAACAAATAAAAATGTGACCCCGTGGGAAAGTATCATAGAAAGATTCCTGTCATCATTTTCTAGCCTCATAAAGGGATTAATAGCATTTACTTGTTCTTTTCTATATATGATTGTAGTGGTTGTTGATAACAGTGCTATCTTCTTTTTATGATTTCTATGAATACAAGGGCTCTTTGTCCCCAGGTGCCCTCTATTTATGCTGTCTGATTTAGAGGTCAGAAGGACATGTGCAGATATGTGCAGTAAGGGAACAATTAAGCAGGGGCTTTTTTTTAAAAAAAAAACCAACAGGGAATACAGCAGCTATACATATAGTTAAGCTTGTATATATGATTTAATAACTACTGGCTAGATCATGAGCTTTTTCACCAAGACAGGTTATTGTTGTTGATGTTCTCTGGTCAATAGCATATTCCATTTTTTATTGGCATTACTACCAAAATAACTATCAATAATACAATAGCAATCTTTACTCACTGCTCATTTTTTCAACAGCAGCTCATTTTTTCAACAGCAGTCCATTATGCAATCTTAATGGGATACACTCCGGAGCTAAGTAATTACCTTGTTGTGAGGGAGTTGTACAAGATTAGAAAAAAACCCAAAACTGGAGCATTTCATACCAATCGAGATTCATCTCAGATCTTTCATCTCACTCCTCATCCAGTATAGCCATGTACTGCATATTCTCATTTTCTCTTCCCTTTAAAACAGTCACATTTCAAATCTTTTCTTGTTTGATCAAAGGGGAACCTATTCATCTGGGGGAATGATTTGCTTTGTTGCATCTCCTGATATTTTTATCCTTTCCAACTGTTCCACGTTTTCTTCCATTTCTCACTTCCCCATGGATAAGGAGGAAAATTAGATTTGAACTGCAGTAAGTAACATTTCTCTGTTCTCCTCCTTTCTTGTTGCACTCTGTGGTGATAGTCCTCTCTCTTAAAACAAGGGTATCGTTGTTCCCTTTGTTGCACAGTTTTGGTGAGGTTAATTTCTTCCTTTTCTTTTCAAAGCCATTTAGGACTTTTTTACTTTTTTGTAATCGGAAAGGATGTTTATTTTAGAGAAGAGTCTGTATGAGGCAATTATAGCAAAGGAAAGATACTAAAGATGATTTAAACATCATGGAGTCTTCTAATTGCCTCAAACAGAGGCAGCCAAATACAGAGTCTCATCTTCAGAAGTCACGTAACTCTGATTTGACTTCTGAGTGACTTTTCTCTCTCATTTTGTGATACTTTCTGATGAGGGAGGCATCTTTGTTTTCATCAGATCGATGAACATCCCTTAAGATTTTTCTCCTTGAGCTGGTGTGGTAGCTAGTATAATCTGAGATGGCAAACATTCATTTTGACAGGCTTTATTTGTGTGGCTTAGAGTCACTAAAACCAAGATTCCAGTTTTGTTCATAAAACCACTACTAGTATTCCTATTTATATATTACTAATAATTCTATCCACAGTTTATAAGATATACAGGTTTTAGCAGATTTGAATTGTCTCTGATCAACAGAACATGTTAGTGAGTGTGAAAAAAAAGAGTGGACATCTTTCCAAAAACCGTTGTCTATCTATAATTCACACTGGAAGTTCTGCTATGAGCTTCAAAAGTTCCAGATGCCAATGAACTGTCCTCTCAGGCCATAAACTGAGAGAGCATCCTTTGGAGAGCTGCCAGAATCCACAATTAGATTTCACTTCTGGAGATGACGGAAAACTTGAGTGAGAGTAAAATGCATCACACTGAGTATCATCAGAAGTACTGCATTATGTTCGTGATGAAAAAGCTGTCCAAAGAGCAAGGCAATAGCAATTGAGAAGGGAGAGGCTTATGGGAAGTCAGTGAAGCTGTCAGGAGTAGATCAGCAGCACATGAGATAGAAGGTACCTTACTTCAGAAGAAGTGAGGACAAAACTCATGAGATGATGCATCACTTGTATTGGGTTATTGCAACGCAATGTCTACAATCACGGTCATCTGTGCCACCATCACTAGGAAGATCGTGGCTGTGGAAACTTTCTTTTTGCAGAAATTGTTACTGTGTGAATATTAAATGTGAAGAGAATAAAAATAAAATTATAGAAGATGGTAAGAATTATGATCTAAAATTAAATATTCTGAAACAGAAAGTGTTGCATACTAAGAGCCATTTGCATCCATTAGGAAAATTATTTATCCAAAGATAATAACCTCATAGCAAGATTGCTTGCTTCTGTGAAGTTACAAGCAAGCCAATGAAGAAAAGATCCAAGAATTGCAGCTGTCCTAAGCTGGAGGTCAGGTCAGAAAGACCAAAACGTGGAATTCATGAAGGTAAAGTGATATTTATCATGTTCCCAAAGTTGTTCTGTTAGTCTACTATGTGTAGATTACTCAGTGCAAGAGACAAAGTTGAAAACAATTCAATGAAAAGAACAGATGTTTAAAATGGTTTTGAGTAGAGTTTTACAGACAACTGATGACGTCAAGTGTCTTTAGATTGGATCTCTACGTTCTTTTGGAAGAATCTTAGTGTAGCTGGCAATTGAGGAGTAATCAGCTGAAGAGATTCAAAGAACAGGATGTACAACGAAATTTACTCTCAAAATAGTGAAGTTAGGTGGTAATTACCTGAACGAGTTAGTAATCATACAAAACAACTGACAGCCATGATTTAACTTATTAATTTCAAGATAACTCATGAAGACCTGTAAGTACATACGACTTTAAAATATCGGGTGGGTGTTGAAGCTTTGTTTGAAAAGTTTGAAAGCTCGAGATAAATGCAGTCAGTGCTAATGAGGCAGATGCTGTCAGTCTGTTAACTGGCCAATTTCCTCTCTGATGTTGTTAAAGTGTGTAAAGTTAGGGAAGAAGCACAGATGATACCAGGAGGAATTGTTTTAGAAGTGATTCACCTTCACAGAAACGTTATGACTAGATGCCCAAGTAGAAATTTAAGATGTTTTCAAGTGCCAACAGAAAGAATGGAGTTGGAAAGTGCTCAGGAAGGGATGTTGGAGGCATTTGTTCGGACAAATATTAGTCGCTGTGCAGCAGAGAGAGCCAAAGGAGTCCTTGCGTATTCCCTGGGCACCGGCAACATTGGATGGGTTACAAGTGTGACTCCTGCTGAGATCATCGTTGTCTCTGTTACTACAGAATGAATTTAATCCAAAGAATGAACAGTGATAACTAGGCATTGACTTCACCAGGTCATTAGCACTAGCAAATGATACAGAAGCTGCAATATTTATGTAATGTTTGATATTTCCAAAAGATGGGGAAAAAAAGGTGCTGAGAGAGGCAACAGAGGATCCAAAACAAGTATTCATTTCAAGAACAGAACTGTGTAGCAATGGAGAAAGGTTTTTAGTCCAATCAGCAACTCAGGCCTCATCAAATTTGTGGCAGACGAGAGTAAGTTCATGTGATAAATTCTCCATGTCATAAATGAGTCCCTGAGCTAACCAGTGACTTGAAAAAAACCCTCAGATTTCATAAATTATTTTATGAAAAGCTGATGAACTTTTTTGCATGCAGTCTGTGCCTCAAGTGATGGGTACAAATCAGCCACAGTTACCCCTGAAGACATAACTATTCTTGAGCTTAGCCTTGGATGCAGCAATTTTATATCTTGCCCAGAATATCAAATGGTTGGAATACAAGCCTGGACGAGATTCACAGGCATCCATGAAGTGGAATGCTTCCCTGAGGCTGATGTTTGTGGAGCTGTAACAAGCCTATGTGTTTTGTTTGGGATGATAACAGTGCTAGTACTTTTCTAGGTGAGGGAAAGTTAGGAGATAGAAAACTCATGCAGGTGTAGCTTCAAGCACTGGCGATTTCAACAAATGTTTTTGAAACATAGGGGACGTGAAATCCTGTGATGGGCAATACTTGGCGTCAATAAGTTTCTTTCATTAGCCTTTCTTCCAACGTGAATGAAGTAGGTCCCAGCTGTCTTTGGGCATGCGCTGTGTCAGTTTGCTCCGTGTACAATCACGCTGGAATTTGGAGGCAGTTGTTGCAATACAAACCTCTCTTGCTCAGTCCTGCAAGCTGTGGCTAAGCAACTGATACCCAGAAGAATCTGGATACAGAGTGGATGTTTGGGTCACCACCACCACAGCTGCTTTTTCACATTTATTGTCGGGTGTGTCCTTCTCTGTCAGTGCACACGTCCAAATCAGTAATGCCTTTGCTTCAACAAAGAAGTGCAAACTGCAACTCTCTGCCTACCAGAAGATGAAAGATGAAGAGAGATACTGAGTATGACCATTTCACTGAAGATTTGTAAGACTTAGACGTGAATTATTTTGTTTGAAATAGAATCTTCACAAGTGTTTCATACTATATTAACATGTTAAGGGAAAATACTGTGTTGTCTGTTTATGGTGCTTTTGAACAATGAATGTATATAATTCTTATTGTATTAATAATCAGGTTTTGACTGATAAATATGTAAAGCTTAAATGTTACAGTGCAAAAATATGTCACCAACAAGCAAGGCTTCATTGTTAAAAGCTTAATTATCACTTTGAAGCTACAAAAGGCTGTTGGATCTGAACAAAGTCCAGCAACACTGATGTCTTCAAAAAGCATTACTAAACTTTGCTACTTCAAATGACACCAGTAGCTGAATTTTCTGACCTTGGTTCATTGACTCCGTGAGCTGAATGCTACTCCCAGGAGCTTTATACACAGCAAGCTCACCAAATTAACTGGATTTTCCTCCCAGGTGGTTCCTGACAACGACTTTTCTAACACAGTGACACGGAGAAGCCCTGTAACAACGTTTATCTGTGCCTGACTCAGAGTGGTTGAATAAGCCATCGTTTCAGCTCCTCAGTGTTGCATTCTAATAGCTTCCCTTTTATTGCCCTGTTCTTTATTTCCCTTGGGGTTTTCACCAAGCCATTAAAAAGAAAAAAAACAAAGTCAAAATAAAAACAACTTAATGTGATACAGCATGCCAGCAAGCCTCAAAGGAACCTGATTTATCAGTGATGGTAACAGTGTGTTGGGGGGGCAGGGACTTTTCATAACAGTGCATCAAGAATAAAGAGAGGGCATCCACAAAGCAAATACTGGTTCCTGAGGTGCACCTGCGGTGGGAATAGGAAGACAGGATGGCTCACGCTAGTTCATCATGCCTGTGTAAATTCACTGAGAGGGGGACTTTCCTACGGAGCAGGTGATGAATGAACATACGGACTGCAGCTGTAGGGACCAAATATAACCTTTGGAAAGCCGGAGGAGATCAGGGAAATGCAGACTGCAGCAGTGTCTTATGGTGTGTCACAAAAATATAGTAAATGTGAAGTACAGGTTCTTGCTGCAACAGAAATCACCTGGGACTGCAAAAGCAGTGGACTTGAGCAAAGTAGCAGGAGGAATATTCATTGTAATTCCCTGGGGGATGAAACAGTACACCCACAGGCAGGCAGGAGAGACAGCTTGAATCATCAAAGAATTTGAGTCTTGAGAGCGATGCAGAGATGTGAAAAAGCGAGCTGCGTTGTGTCCAATTGCTCATAGCACAGATGCAATGAGCAGCACCCAGGGGGTGGACTGAGTTTAAATTGTGATTGATCCCAAGAGCTGTAATTTTAATAATTCTCAGCTCTCTCTGGTGGACAGCAATAACTCTATGGAATTCTACTATAGCTTGAAACTTACTGTACATCCCTGAAATAAAATGCTTCTGAAGAAATTTCTTTCTCACACAAGGAGGCAAAAGGTACGTGAAGGCATCAAGCAGGGTGTTGAGAGATTCCAAGCTCCAGAGCCATCTCTGCGACTTTAGATCTGTACGAAAATATCTCTCTATAAAGTACATGAGCTACAAGGTACATGAGCTAACTTTAAGAAAAAATGTGGGAGTCTACCAGCTATACTTTGTCACCCTGAGCGATGCAAGATGGTGTCACATACTACTGTTGGAGAACATATTGCTAGACTTGAACACACTTAACACCTTCCTTCCTTTTCTCCTAAAATAGATGGGTTTGCACTTGTGTTTAAAATTAAGTAAAAAATTAAATGTCCTGCCAAACTCATTTCTCAGACAGTAATAACCAGAATTGACCTGTGTCAGTTCATCCTGTTTCACTCTTTTTTTCAAAAGGTTGAGACTTGGCTAGTTTGTCAAGAGTGGCATAGAGCAGACTGAAGAGAATTCCAGCTAACTGGTGTGCATTTTTAATGAATTTTATATAGTCTGAAAAATTTCAGGAGCCTGAGAAAATGCTTAGCTAACAATATTTGAAAAAAAGGAAGGAAGTAGCAGGCCAGCCATGCTGACCAGAGCAGCAGGCAAAATAATAAAAAGGATGGTACAAGAGTCAGTTAAAAACTGGAATATAAGGATGTAAACCATGAGAAAGTAATTTTAGGTGATAATGTTGTTATGGAGAAAAAAAAAAGAGATCTTATCCTACTGTGTCCTTTGACACCGTTATTTGAAGTTATTACCTCAATTTGTAGATAAAATTTCATTCACGGGGCATTTGATGAAATACTGCCTGGGGTTCTAATAAAGAAATTAGCAATAACTAGTGTGAACGAGGTGTGCTTTAAGTGGGTTATGAATGAACTGAGAGATCTCACAAAGTAGCCTACAACATGGAATCATCACTGTTTCTGATAGGATTTTGCAGAAGTGGGTACTAGATCTGACAGGAATCAGAACTCGAAAGCAAGGACAGGACTTCGGCTGATCAAATCTGGACGTGGCACAAAACTGCCAGAATGGCAAATAGCACTAAGGGCAGGGCAGTGAAACATTACAGACCAAATGCACTTTTGATGTAGACAAATGCAAAGTTATGCATTTAGGAGCAAGGAACATGGATATATCTTCAAAATCAGTAATTTAGCTCCAAAAGCTACAAATCTGATTTGGAGGCACAGGTCAGAGCAGACAGGCATCTCAATGTTAGCCATCCCAAGAGATCTTCTTGCAAAAAGAGCAAGTACAATCCTCAGATTGGTAAGTAGGGCAAAAGGAAGAAGGGAAATGGTTTCGCCTGATAAAATACTGGATCTGCTTCTGCTGTCCAGTTTTTTAAACTATCTTGGAAGAAGGGAGAGCGTTGAAAAACTGTGAAGTTCAAAAACTGAAGAAAATGCCTCACAGCAAGAGATATGTCTGTTTAACGTATTTCAGAGAGGAGCATAATTAAATAATTCTCACTATCTTAAAAAACTCAACTGAACTAAAATACTGGTATCAAAAGGCACTTTAATTTAGCAGGGAAAGGCACAACAAGCACTAATGACTGGGGGCTGAAGCCAAGCACAAAAAAGAAGGAAGACACATTTAATGATGAAAACAATTAACACTGGAACAAACTCAAAGAAGTCGTGGATTGTCCATCCTGTGAAGTGTTCCAATCAAGACTGCTTTAGTTAAATGCATTTGGGCAGATGTAGAGGTAAATGTGTGAAACATGCAATGACCAAATGTGAATTGGCTCCTGAGGCAAAGGTCAGTATTTGCGAAGGTCTTGGTGTCCCCATCAGCCAGACGGTGACCTGGCTGCAGGACACTCCTGCTCCTTCACCGTCTGCACGCCCCGGTTTCTTTCTTTCCTACAAGAGGAGGAGAAGTTAGGGCCTGAGGATGAGGAATCCCTGTCTTTTGTGGGCTCATGATTTAGCCACACAGGTGCCCAGGAGCTTAAAAATACGCTTGAATCCTGCAAATTAGCTGTAGTCCTAAATGACTGAGTAGGAGACAGGTTTGTGAGTTGGTTCATGCAAGCAAGAGCTAATTCACTCTAGTGGGCTGCAAACACATGCTGCAAAACCTGTATTATCTCTGTTTTTCTATTACTTTGAAAAAAATGGCATGTGCTGTTTATAACTGGATATTCAGCTTTGTGGTTCAGAATAGAAATGAGTGTCTGGACAGAGACTCCCAACCACAGAATAAGACCCTGGTGATACTGCATTTTACTAGTTAGATCTAGCAGTACCTAGAAGTTCTTACCGTTAATTTATGTGTGACTGTGTATGTAGGCAATAAGCTGCTTCTAAAAGGAGATGAGAAGTTTTCCAAAATGTCTGGCACTTTTCACTATTTCCATGTTACTCTTAATTGCTTCCCTTGAGATGCACAGAAAACAGTTCAGAAACAGAAGTATCATAAATGACGGAAAAGTATTATGAAGTAGTTTATCTGAATAATGACATACAGTGTGGAGTGCAGGTGTTCAGGTGCTGGCAGTGGGAGGCTGCAGGGGTGGCCTCTGTGGGAAGAGGCTGGAGCTGCCCTGTGTTGGACACAGATGATTTCAGCCATCTCCAAAAGGGACCCAGTGCAGGACACAGCTGAGCCCATCAGCAAAGCTGGTGGCACTTCTGTGGAAACATATTTAAGAAAGGGGAGAGACAGGAGGAGGGAACAAAAAGAGTGAGAAACAGCAGGGGAACACCAAGGCCAGAGAAGGAGGAGGAGGTGCTCCATGGTGGGGCAGACACCCCACCACTGCCAAGGGACTGTGCGGCCCGTGGAGGACACACACACACACACACATGCACACACACCCTGGAGCATGTACAATCCCCTGGAGATACTGTGGCCTATGGATAAGTCCATGCTGGAGCAGGTACACCCCAAAAGAGACAGCAGCCTGTGGAGGACCCACACCAGAGTGTAAGAAAAGAGTGAGAAGGAGGGAGCAGCAAAGAGAAACATCTGTGTCCTGATTGCACCCCCCACCACCCCCTCCCTGCCTGTTGCCTCACTGAAGGAACTGGGTGTAACTTGCAGTGATAATTGGGCTGGAGGATTGGGGAGGAGAGGTGCTTGGAGGGAGATGAGCCTGGGAAAGGTGGAGAAAAGGTTGTTTCCTTAAGTGTGCAAATGTTTGTTTCATTTTTTGGTTTTTGTTTCCCAGTATCCAAATCATTACTCAAATATCTGCTGGAGCGTGTCCAGAGGAGAGCCACTGGGATGATTCAAGGGCTGGAGCACCTCTCCTATGAGGAGAGGCTGAGGGAGTTGGGGCTGTTCAGCCTGGAGAAGAGAAGGCTCCGGGGAGATCTTATTGCGGCCTTCCAGTACTTAAAGGGGGCCTACAGGAGAGCTGGGGAAGGACTTTTTACTAGGGCATGTAGTGACAGGACGAGGGGGAATGGCTTCAAACTGGAAGAGGGCAGGTTTAGATTAAACATTAGAAAGAAGTTTTTCGCTGTGAGGGTAGTAAGGCACTGGAACAGGTTGCCCAGAGAGGTTGTTGAGGCCCCATCCCTGGAGGTGTTCAAGGCCAGGCTGGATGTGGGCTTGGGCAACCTGGTCTGGTGGGAGGAGTCCCTGCCTATGGCAGGGGGGTTGGACTAGATGATCTTCAAGGTCCTTTCCAACCTAAACCATTCTATGAATATTTATTTCAATTGACAATAATTTAAGTTGAATTCCCCAAGTCAAGTCTGGTTTGCGCCTGACAGTAATTGGCAAACGATGGCCCTGTCTTTATCTCTACCCAAGAGGTTTTTTGCTCCTGTTCTTTTTCTTTTCTCCCCTGACCAGCTGGTTGCAGGGCAGGGTGGGGGAGTGAGCAAGCGGTTGGGTGGGAGTTTGGCTGCCCATACAGGGTCAACCCACCACACATTTTTACTCTGAAGTAATATAATTTGCATGATTATTAGTCTTAAATATTCTTGAGGTATGAGATTATATCTCACAAGAGATCTGACTTTCAAAGGAAGGGTAATGGGCATCTTAAAATCAAAACAAAGGTGTTTTGCTTAAAATAGATACAATAACACCATCAGGATATGACATTACATGTATTTTCTCAAACATTTATAAACTTTTTGGAATAATGCAGCTGTGTGGTTTGAACATTGTGTTTAAAATTTTCTCTAAAGTACACCTGCAGCAATACACTGTGTGAGAACTGAAAGTAAAGATGGTGATATATTTCATTAACTAAGGTGACCAAAATACAAAAAGTAAGGAGCAATTAAAAATATGCAGTTACTCCTAAGTCATCACTGGTTGTTATCTAGATATCACAAGTTGTTGAGTTTTTATTTCCCTTACAAGTATTCCTTTTAATACAAGTGGGATATTTGAGCTAATATGTGCCACTGGTAGTTATTATTCCAAGTACAGTTGACATTTGAAAGCTAGTAATCACACTGGAACACCATATTAAAATGCTAATTTATCTGGGACAAACAACCTACTCATGCTCCCAATTAGGCCATTTCAGTCTTCCCATTGCTTTCTACATGATAGTCAAGAAAAGAGCATAGGCAAGAGTGTGAATCAGGTGTGATTAGGGTTTCCTCTTTGTCATCCTTGAAATCACCTTGCAAGAGATTCTTCTTAACTTTTGATCAAAAGAGATTATAAATCTTATTTTATTTGCTCATCTTCACATCTCTTCAAAGCAGGACAGATTGAGGAAAGATTTGTCTCCAAAGATACAAAGAGAGAGAGATGAGTCTTTCTTGCTGCTGCTGTGAGGGTCAGGACTGCCAGCTGCAGCCAGCTGTGTAGAGCTTTATTCCTCCCAGCGATGACAAGAGCAGCTGTGGCTCCAAAGCCCCTGTCAGCTCAGAGATGATTTGTTATGGATGATCTGTCAGGGGCTGTCCCAGCTGATGTCTCTGTGCCACCTCTTCAAATAAATGAGAAGCCGTGCGTCACGGTGAGCGCTGTGCTCCCGCTGAGCTCCCCCAACCTTTCTGTCCCCAGCACGCTGCTGTGACGCTCTGCGTGCGCAGCAAGGGCTATGTGGCAACAGTTGTCATCACAGAACTGATTAGCTGTGACAAACTAGTTTTCTGACAGGAGGAGACAGTCAAGCCATGATGGCCTGGGGTGAGGAAGGGGTTTTTCTCTTCCAGAATCCAGGCAGCAGTGAAGCAGAGGGCAAGGGGGACCAAAGTCCTGAGGTTTCTGCGGGGCAAACTCATGCAATTTGGGGGATACTCCCTGGCAGCTCCTGTATGTGGCAAGACTCTGAAGCATATTTGCAGCTGGATATCAGCAGCGTAGACTCTTTTGTCTCAAGAGAGTCAGTATGGATGTGTGCTTGTTTCTGTGCCATCTGATGTGCCAGCCCTTAACTCCACTAGGAAGGAAAAAGGCAGTTGTTCTTTTCAGCCAGCAGCTGCCACTGCCGCCTTTCTCTGGCTCAAAACAGTTTTGAAGGAGGAAGTATTTGCAAAGCGGCTAGACTTCTGCTTGTCTGTGGGTTTTGTTCCTTTGCTGAAAAAAGAGGGACTTAAGCTGGCAGCATTTATTCCCTTAACTTCTCAGCACCAGCTGCTATTGCTTATGAAAGAGCCCCGAGTCGTAATCCTGGTGCTTTTACATGGATTGCCGAGCTTTGTGTTTAGCTACTATCACAATGTAATACGTGTGGTTGATGCTGTAAAAGGCTAACTATACACAGGGGGAGAATCAGGAAGAAAAATTATGTGGGGGACTTCTCTTAAGCTCCACCTTCAAAATAAACTCTGTCCATGTGACGTGATACAATGAGTGCATGGAACAGATGTTGAGTTACATCTTAGTCTTGGACTCTTGGGGCTTTTCTCTCCCTCATGAAGTCCAGAAGCACTCGGGAGATGAATTGAGTTCCAGATGCTTAAATTCTAACTGAGATTTATAGGACTCTCAGTATTACTTTAGATCGGTTTGTTCTTAGATGCGGTTTGATGAAGGCCAGACTTTGTAACTACAGTAGCATTTTCTCAAAGTCACTTGCAGGTGGCTGAGCTTCCCGGACCACTGATGTGCTGAGCCCCTGGGAGTTTTCTTGGGTGCAGAAGGAAGGCATGGCCGGCGCAGCTCTGCATGCTTTCAGGGACTGGTCGCTCCCAGGCGGAGGGGGCCATGCGCTGGAAACTGGTGCATGCACACAGCTCTGGGCACTGCTTGTTTTATCGACACGTTGAAGAGGGCAGGTTTAGATTAAACATTAGGAAGAAGTTTTTCACTTTAAGGGTGGTAAGACACTAGAACATGTTGCCCAGAGAGGTTGTTGAGGCCCATCCCTGGAGGTGTTCAAGGCCAGGCTGGACATGGCCTTGGGCAACCTGGTCTAGTGGGAGGTGTTCCTGCCTATGGCAGGGGGGTTGGAACTCCATGTTCTTCAAGGTCCTTTCCAACCTAAACCATTTTATAATTCTATGATCTGTGGAGACTCAGAATCATTTCCTTACCTTCTAAGAGTCTTTGAGAGTTTAATACAGACCACAGCGGGAATACACAATTAGCTTGAGTCTTCACACAGTTGCAAACTTTACTATTCACAAGCCCAGTAATTTTAATCCTGTAATGTTTGGTAATTTTTAGTTGAAACAATTAGGGTTGTTTTTTTTTTTGATAGGAGAAGTTGGTGGGTTAGTACATGGTCAGTGCTAACACCTCTGTGCGAGTAACCTGCAGGTCTTCTGTAGGGGCTGTGATTTCCTCCCGCGGCACTGGAGGTGTAGGGGACAGACACAGTTTGATGCCAGCCTGGATAAAGTTCAGCACAGCAGGGAGGAAACTAGATTGCATCTCTCTAATGGTGCTGCTTGGCACCCTCAAGCAAACCCTGTATTTTTAGTTTGGGGGGGGGGGGGGGGGGTGGGTGAGAAATAGAGGCAATAGAAGTCACTTAGTTGTAAGTAATTAAATGGCAATCAGTTTTTAATCTTTGAGCCTATTTCTTATTACTTTGCTACACTAACTGCATAGCTTCCAGCAGCGAATGTGTTTTTACTCAGCTGAAGCCTTAAATGTTTTATTTCCTCCCTTTGGTAAATATTTAAAGATCCCATTGATAATTCCTACCTCTGAGCCCAAGAGCTGGAAGCAGCACATTCATCACACATAACAAAGAATTTTAATTCTTGCTTTGAGGGAAAACATGGCTGAATCTTAATCACAAATGAAACATTTACAGGGAAATAAACACTTCCAGGAAAATCCTACGTGACTACATCAGCCTCGTGCACTGCAATGAGCTGAGTGCTGCCAAGTTATGGTGTACAGACAGTGACAGAAGTGCGAGGGACCTGCTGAGCCTGTCCCGAGGTTCCAAAGCAGCCAGGCAGAAGCTGGTCAAGCTCTACCCTAATGCTGGCTGGGCTCTTTTCTCCTCTGTGGAGACTGCTCCAGAGCAACAGTCCCTTGGTCATTAGGAATCTTCTAGTCTAAATGTGCGTTTTTCTGTTATCTTGTTGCTATGCCTTCTCAGACTCAGAAATATTCAGAATTAGGGAATAGAAATTCTCAGTCAAAGGTAATCCTTCCTCTCTCTCCCTCCCACCTGCTGGGGGAGACGTATTGTCCCTCTCCCACTGTGCCACTGGGAATGACCTCTTGTCACCACATATTGGTGAGACATTGAAGTGGGGTTTTAAGTAAAAATGCATGTTCTAGTGTGTGATAAAATATAGAGTAAGGGAAATGCTGATATAAAAAAAAAAACATTCCTGAACATGAACGGGGAAGATATTTACTTGGGCGGGACAGTACAGCAGACCTATATTTACACTCTCTAGAAACAATAGAATCAGAATCGTAGAACGGTTTAGGTTGGAAGGGACCTTAAATATCTAGTTCCATCCCCCCTGCCATGGACAGGGACACATTCCACTAGACCACGTTGCTCAAAGCCCCATCCAGCCTGGCCTTGAACAATAATGACATATCAACAGGAGCATATTTAATGCGGATACCATCATTGCCACTAATTCATGAGAATTATTACGGTTTGAACTGACAGAATAATTTAAAACAAAGTTTAAATGCAAATTTGTTTATGAAGAAAAGTTTAACACAAATGAAGCTAACATGGCACTCTGCAAATTGACTGCATCTCAGCAGAAGCCACTCTGAAAATCTAAACAGCTTCGTTCTTAACGTTGGACTATTTACGGCATTATGACTGTGAAAAGCGGGTTTAGCATAGGATTTCTTTTACGCAATGTTAGGTGTGCAAATTCACCCTATTTAGGTTGGGTAAAAGAGACAACAAAACCCAGGATGTTAATTTTAAATAGAGTCGGTATGTTTTTAAGAACAAAACAGTTTTATTTAAAAATAAAAAAATAAAAAAACACAGATGTTTTCAGCAGAGCTAATGCATGGTCTCCGCATACTTCCCTGAGGAGTTGCGGGCCGGAGGGGACAGGGCAGCGCTGGGCCGGGGGAGGCTGGGCCGGGGGAGGCCCGGCTGCCCGGTATCCCCTGCGGTGGGGGGCTGAGAGGCTACGGGCACCGCCGCCACAGCCCAGCGCCGGCGGGGGCGGCGGCGGGGGCGGCGGTGGCGGCGGTGGCGGCNNTGAGGCGGCGCGGGGCGGCATGGAGGCGGATTTCGCCGCCTTCGGGAGTCCGCTGTGCGGCGAGGTCAAGCGCTTCTGCAGGCGGGTGCGGGAGACCTACCGGGAGATCAAGGAGGACCTCACCCCCTACAAGGATGACCGTTACTACCGGTACGGGCGCGGGCGCGGCTCTCCCCCGGGGCTCGGGGCCCTGCCCGCCCGCCTTCCTCCGGGGTGGCCCCGGCGGCGCTCGGTCGGGGCTGCGGGGGGGACCAGGCCGCCTTCGCGGGGCGGGGACCGGCACTGGGGAAGGTGGCGCCGGGCTTCATGCGGCGACCCCCGGCCGCGCACCCGGCAGCAGCCGCCCCGGCCTCGGGGCCGACTTCAGCCGGCGCCCGGTGCCCGCAGTCCCGGGCGACGGGTGGGGCGGGTCTGGTCTGCCCCGGGGTGGCGGGGGGGGACGTGGTCTGGCAGCGGCTCCGGGCAGGGGGGGCGGCACCTCTGCTTCTGCCCTCAGGTGCTAATGAGGTGATAAGAAGCAGTCTCCGTTTGCATTCCTCTGTGCTACTCCTCTTCCACTGCCGTGGCAAGCTAGGGGAACCTGGGCTAAAGCAGGCATGAAACGGTACTGGAACGGTGCAAAACTGGCGAGGAAATCAGTGGGTGGCAAAGGTTGAGGTCGAAAGGGACAGATGTACACAGGTGGGTACATCTACACCCATGTTTCTTCTGTGCCTGGCCCTCTCTTCTCTTTCCATGAACGACCAGTGGTGGATGGAGGGTATGAATGTTTTGGGATTACACAAGGCTAGGAAGGCCTCCAAACGTGTTGGAGGACTGGGTTATAAATTAAAATAATTTCTGGGTCAGAGAAAGGGTCTGAAATAGTAGAATGAAAATCAGGAGGGAAAAAGTGCCGGGACTTACACAGAGAGTGAACACTATTCAGCCACACAAGTACAGGTTGGGGAATGAACAGTTATGTAATGTTTTTGAAAAAAAGGGTATGGGAATTACAATGCTTTATAAAATAACGTCTTTCAACAATGACATTGTCTTATATATGTGACAAAGATAAAAGCAACTTGGGGTGTACAACAGGAGCACAGTTTGCAAGATGTGAGAATTAAACCATCTGATTTATTCACCACTCCAGACCTTAGCTGGAACTGTGTCCAGTTCTGGGCACAGCACTTCAAGGGCCTGCCAGTGGAAGAGAGCCTAAGGACAGAGATAGGGACAATCAAAGGGCTAGAAAATATAGCTGTGAGGAAAATTTAGTGTTGCTCACCCAAAAGAAATATCCCAGTTAGGGGAACAGGTGTTTCTGTAAAGAGAAACTTCATGCTTATTTGGACAAAATGCTACAGAATAACTTAAATTGTGGCAAAAAAAGTTCCTATTAGACATAAAAAAAAAAAAACGAGTGCGATGGATGGTAAAACACTATAGAAAGGGTTATCCAGGGAGACTATAGTATGCCCATCATTGGAGGTCTTTAAGAACTTTTGGCAAACACATACCAAGAAAGACATAGATCCAGCAGAAACACTCCTGAGACAGAAGGAAAGATTAGGCACCTTGTGAGGTCTCTTCCAGCTCTTCCATTACTATGAATCTGAGCGTAAGTACTTCTCTTTTTGCACAGTGCCCCAGTTGTCCTGCTTAGATCATTTGATTTCAGTACACTGTCTGTTTTCTCCAGTGAAGGGGCATGTGGTCCCTTAGATTGAATTTGTCTCATTGTTCACAATAGCAAAAACTACAGAGGGTTACGGAATTTGGAAACACTGCCTGACAGCTTGGCAGAGTTTAACATAGCCACCACCCTGCCTGTCAAAACAGCAGCTCCTTGTACCTGAGCGTGGTGTGAGAAGCCATGGGAGGGGATAAGGAATGATGGAAATGTACCTGCGGGCATCTGGCAGCGCAATAATGAATATTGGCACTAGAATGGAGAAAGAAGGGAGAGAGAAGCTTTGGAGTAGCAAATAAGAGGTCCTGGGAGAGGCATTTATTCAGCTTTGTTTCCAGAAGAAACCCAAGCTCTCCAAAGCAAATTGTCATTAACTCATTTTTATGACTAAAAGTGTGTATGGAGGGACTTTCTGTATTGAAAAGAGAAGATGCTGCTCCACTGAATCAAATGAGCTTGTAGAGTTAGTGCTAGATTGCCCTTTCTTCAGTGGGAGTATCCCCAAGAGGTATCAACCACAGGTCGTGAATGAAATGGAGTAACATTGGGCTCTTGGAAGGCAATAACATTTCGTGACTTAGAAATCATGCTGGTACTTCTCTGCATTCCCAAGATCTTAACCTAAGTGACCCAGCATTAAATAAGTTTACTGTTACTGTCACTGCATACCTGCTGTTCTGGTGTTTCCCTTTAACATTATGGATGGATGTAGCAATGGCACCTGCTCTTTAGATGCCTGGTAAGGAGGAGGGCTTCTTGATGCTACCGTGCATTCTTCTTACAGCCAGCTCTCACTTATGGGAAGGGGAGTTAGATATTTCATCCTCTTCTCTCTCTATTTTATTTGGTCACGTTATAAATGAGCACACTCAGGGATGTAATGGGGAGCCTTGCTGCTCTGACAGCAGAAGGAATTTGGGAAATTTGGCCAAGGAAATGCAGTGTGGCTTGTATTTACTTCAAACCATGAGGTTCTTTAAAATAATCACCTCAATAAGAGTAAATAATATCTTATACCAAACTAACAAAATGAAGAGATGGTAAAACGATATTAAAAAGCATGTTTTCCCCTCTCACACACTGTATTCACAAATGTGCAGCTGTTAACCACTGCCAGCCTTAACTCTCCCCTCCCACTGGTTGAGAAAAGACATTTGGCCATCAACTGGTGGTTTCCATTGCCTCCTTGGAAATGGAGCGGTCTAGTCCATTAAGTGATAGGGAAGCAGAAGGGGGGAGGGGGGATGAGCTTGCAAGTAATCAATACTTGCTAAAAAAAAAAATAATTGGCTGCTACAGTCTCACTCTTGATTTCTACAAGGACATCCTTCTCCGAGTGTCAACAGGAAAACTCAAAGCTGGAAAGCTTTGGAGCAGAGCTGATACAGAAATGGAAGAACACCAAGCAGTCCCCTTTGTGACTGGCAAGCAAATAGCTTTTCTTGACTCGTGAGTGCTAGCTGTGTGCTGTGCTGGTATGTGCTCATTCTTAGCGCAGGGGATTCAGTGCGAGGGGATGACCTAGCTCAGAGATGGCTGATGAAGCTGTTATCCCAAGTAGGTGTGCTCTTGCTGCACGGATGGCTGAGTCATTTCTGATTCAGCTCTGAGGCTGTCCCAGTTTAGTGACATCTTTTGGTAATGGTTTCCTTTAAAGCACATTGCTCTTGAACATGTGGTTCAGCAGCTGCCTGTGAACATCCTGTTCTTTGGGCAGGGTTTGACAACTAAGGGTGGCAGCTCCTCAGCCATCTCAAGCTATGCCATCCTCCTTCTACAGAGCCCCGGGGCTCTCACACACACTCTACAGATGAAGGGGTGTCAATACTAGTGAGTTTGTTCTGCCCAATATCCCGGAATAGTCTCTGAATTGTGTCTCCTGGTGTATTTCCCCAAGAGCAAGTGCTGGTTTACCCGGCCATCTGGGAGAGGTGGAGAGAGCAGGGTCAGCCATGGCTCAGCACACTGATTCGCACCATCTGTCTGGGTTAACAGTCCCCTTAGGCAGACATGGCGCTTTATGGTATGCTTGCAAAAGAGGCTGTATATTTACAGGCTAATGGGCACGATGGTAAACAACCTCATTGGCAACCCCAGTCAAGGTTGGTCTGGACTCGGAACACCTAAGATTATTCTGTGGTACACCAGGAGATGCTTGGTGCAGCAGATAAGCTCAGAGAAGGCAGAAGAAGGGAAAAGTGTTATGCTCTCCCATCAGTCCCGGTGACGGCCACAGAGCGTATCAGCCCTTGATTTATTACAGCAGCTTTCAGGTTTGTTCTAATTTATACCCCTGAAAAAATTGCTCCAAACAAGCCACTTGAATGAACAGTTTGTTCTCTGGTGTCTCTCCCTCCCACTCCAATATGTTCCTTCCTCCCCTAGCATGCCTCCTGGCCGGGATGGCAGGGCAGGGACTGCTGATGGAAGGCTGGCAGCTGGCGGCTCCCTCCTCTGCACTCGGCATTTTTAAGTAAACTATTGGTACGAAAAGTGCTTAGTACCAATGGTACTAAACCATCTATATTTTTATCTCTTGGACGTGTTGTCAGTGAGATATGCAAAGCTCACCAGAAGACACCAGGCCTTGCAATCAGCTGACAGTTATTTCGGTGGGAGTTTCATAACCCCATCCCCTAGCTAATGTTCAAGAGTTCAGCGTGACAAAAATGTTTTGATAAGAAAGCAAGCAATTAAAGTGCCTACCTGATAGAAAGGAGAGAGCAGGAAGGTGGCTAAATTGTGGTCTGACATCAGAGTTTCATAACTATAAGTAACAACTTAGTGTTCTTGAAAAATCAATTTCTAGGTTAATAAACGTATCCCACTGGCCAATCAGCTTATACATTGAAGCACTGTGTTGACACTGAATTTCGTAATAATACCCAGAGATTAAGATAAACAACCTACAATCTGTCCCTGCTAAATAAGGGATACATTTTAAACTCCTATCATGCAATAATATGACATTTTGTACAACAAAAAGACTATATATATGATATTGTGAAATGTATTATTTACCTTGCAGCTTTAATTAGTGCTTGGTGTTGCTTATATAGGTAACGAGAGGTAATTATAGATATTCTTAATTCCTCATCTTCTCCTATTAGTGTTTCCAGTTCATTAAAACATAGTTAATCTTCAAAACGTGTGGGAAAGGTTCATTTACAGTGGTTCTGCTCTTTTGGCAAAAAAGACCAGAAATAGCACATTATTTGACTCAGCAATAAAGAGACGCTGTTTGTTTTTCCTTAGAGAAATTCTAGTCCCTGCGTGTTCCAGAGAAGAAACTTGAAGTTTGCCAGAGAAGGCTGTTGTGATGAGGCTACACTTCGTCTCACCTTCTTAAAATCTCTCCCAAGCGCTCAAAGTGCGAGTCTGTGAGAAGCCAAGGGGTCAGCAGGACCTTGCTGGAGAACTGCAGTCAGATTCCCTGAAGGTTCATGCTGCTTTCCAGAGCCAGGCGGGACCTTCAGTGGCTTCTTCAAGCCACAGCTGGTACCCCTCTCTTGTTCTTCCAGGGTTCAGTGCTGGGTCCTGATAATCAGGTGAAGAACCCAAATGACCCCAGTGTGAAGTACACAGCTAGGGCTAGACAGCTTGAAACAGCAGGAGGAGGAGACTAACAGTGTAGCTTCATGATTGCTTTAAGCTGCCATAATCTGGCTCTGCGGCTGGAAGAAGCCATCCTGGCTCTCCTTTCCCTGGGCACACATTTCTGCTCTCTTCCTCATCTGCCCACAGGTATTCCTGTAGCTGCACAGTGAGTGAGCAACCAATCCAGCAGAACACTTTTGGTTTTTTTCTGAGTGACTTTTAATTCAAATAATTTCCATTATTTGATTCGCCCTTCTGTTGCACAAACATTTGTGCTGGCAAAGATCAAAGAGCTCCAGAGGGGCTGGATTTCACTTTTTGTCACTAAAGCCATAGGCATCAGCCATGAAAATATAAACTGGTCACGAAAGTACAGCCTAAGCGTTGGGGTGGTTGGTGTAAGCAGAACCTTGGCTGCGCTGGCATTCAGCCTGCTTATTCATAGACCAGCCTGCCTCTTCTTGCAAGCCTCAATCACTGTACACCGTCCAGTTTCTACATCAGATGAGGCAGATGGTACCTTCTCACGCTATTTCACCCCAGAGCAGGTGAGACAAGGCACAGAGTGAGGCACCTTCTTGTACGGAGCCAAGCAGAGCGAGACCCTGACTGACTCCGTGTTTGTGTTGCGAGAGAGGTTTCATAGTGCCTTCCCTCTGAGGATTCAGTTTGTAAACTCAACGCTGCTATTTTCATAAAACTTACAGAGTGTTTACAATGTGCTCACAACCCTTTGGAAGTTGGTAGACGGCAAAGAGAAATGTGGCCTCATGGCTAATTGAAGTGAGCTGGATTTCAAGCTCTGCCACCCACACCGTTCTCCAAGTGGCTTTTGAGAAGGTTGGATCTGTCTGTGCTTCAGTTTCCTACCTGTTCAGTGAGCAGAATGTATTTTTGTTTTGAGGAGAATAAATTCATTCAGGTTAGTGAGACACCTGTGTGCCAGAGGGATTGGAGCGGCCACCCAAACAGCCCAGATGTGTGCACATAAATGGCAGCAGTTGTAACTCTGCAGCTGCGCTTCCCAGAATACTGGGAATCATCACAGATGCTGTAAGCATCATTCCATCATTTTCTGGCCAGGGAGAGCTTGTTGGAGAATCGTGAAGTGTGCCGAAAGCGACACACGGCATGTCATAGTCACCCGTGACCTAATGACTTCAGATTGTGGCTTGGCAGTGCTCTCCCGTTCTGAGCAGATATGGTTTGTTAGGTTGTCCTGGTTACTCAAAGCTTTATTTTCTGCCCTAGAGTAGTGATTCTTGTTGATTTAAAATTTGTAAATGCCTTTCCTTCACCACTTGGTATTACGCATTTCTCAAGACAGCCTTTTTGTGACATTACTAAATGAACATCAGTGCTCTAAGTCACAGATCTAACTGATGGGTTAAATACCAGTATCAATGGCTGAATGAATTCCCAGCATGGTTCTTTTGGCTTTAGTGGTGTTACGCAAGAGACGTATTGGGTCCCGCGGGTCGCCAGTAATGATGTGAGTTACCCATAGGGCAACTGAACGAAATGAATAAGATTATTAACGTTAAGTACCTTTAAAAAGTCACCACAATAAAACCACCTTGCCACCTAAGTAAGCTTTTAATTGAAGTATTTGATTGTTGAAGAGATAATTTTTAAATTTTATGTTGACTGATCTATCTAAATGTTTCTGGGGTGATCCTGAGATGGCTCTTCGTTATGTATATGACAAAGAGCAAAGCTGGGAAGTGGCTCTGAATTTTGTCTTGGACTAGACACCAAGTACCCCCAGAGGTGACTGAGGTGACGGCTTTTTAAAAACAAATATTAGAGCTGTCAAAAAATGAATACAAAATATAAGTTGGCAAAATCCCTAAATTTGCCTAATTCTCATGATTTCCAGTCCCCATGGATGGCATGACAATCACTGTTGCCCGGTCTCAGGGTGTTTAATAGGAAAGCAGAACAAAATCCGACTTTATCTCAACATTCGTGCGAGAATAAAATAGCGTTAGGGGCCACCTGGAGATTTTTATTACGTAGTGTGTTTAAAGTAGCAGCTGTAGGATTAAATTCAGGCTCTAATTTCGCGAGCCGACTGAATTCTCTGTTGAACCTGACCCACCGCCCCCGTCTCTTGAACACCACGAAGCCGCGTGCAGGTGACGCGGCAGTGACGGCATTTTCGCCCCGCTGGATACCGCCAGCCGCTCTCACCACCGCCGCCACCGTCGCCGCGCCCGGGAGCGAGCGGCGCCGCGCAGGCCCGTGTCCCCTCCGGCTCGCCGTAGCGCCGCCGCCCCCCTGCCAGCAGCGGCGCCCTTCGGCCCCGCGGCGGGGGAGCAGCGGGGGTTGCCGTGACGTCACCCGAGTCGCGTGGCGGCCGGGTGACGCACGCGGAAGCCGCCGGGAAGCACCGCTGGCGGTTGTGCCACGGCGGCGGCGACGGCGGCGGCTGCCGGGCGAGGGCGCGGGGGGGAGGAGGAGGTGCCTCCACTGCGCATGCGGCGCCGGGATGGAGCCGTGAGTGGTGGTGGGCGGGGGAGNGGTCTCGGGGCGGGGGCACGCACCGGCCCGACGCGACCGGCCCGGGGACCGGGAGGTGTTTGTTTGCTTGGGGCCGGGGCCGGGGCAAGAAATGCCTTTTACTGTCCGGGTGCGGCCGTTCCAGCTTTTCCCCTGTTAAGACCTGAATCTTGTC
Source organism: Anarhynchus alexandrinus (assembly GCA_008711295.1). Taxonomy (NCBI): domain Eukaryota; kingdom Metazoa; phylum Chordata; class Aves; order Charadriiformes; family Charadriidae; genus Anarhynchus; species Anarhynchus alexandrinus. Next base: position 4,026,706 of record VUYV01000045.1, read on the forward strand.
ATTCGGTTTATAGACGTTAATTCTCGTTAAGGAAATAAGATCAGCGAGGGTTAAATTAATGTTTCTGAGGCTACGGTTCGCCAGTCAGAAACCTGACAGAAACTACCCACACTTCTTTATAGAGAAACGCTGAGTTTTTTCCTCTTACGTGGTGAATAACACCCCCCTACCCCGTATCTCCTCTCTCAGATTGTGTCTGTTAAGGAAAAAACTTGTTTTCCCGGATATGTCTCCGCATGGACAGAGCCGTAGTCGTGGCTAATCAGTCAGACTTCAGTGAATTTCCCAAACAAGACGCTAAAAAATACCCCAACCCCACCCTGTGCACTTCAGCTGTTTAGCATAGTCATGGTTTGCTGTCAGCTAACAGTACTATGTAGTACTGATAACATTAATTGTATGCATCTTTTTATGTAGTCATGTGCTACCTCATTAGTTATTAACCATGGTGGAATACATCTGCAAGAAGAAATTCAAGGTCTTCTGAGGGACACCGAAGCAAGCAATGTCTTTAAACCATGAGAAAGTGCAGTACGAACAGATAGATCCAGTACTATGAATGTAGGTAGCATATATAATCATTTAAATCAAAGTGGGTTTGATGGTTTTATTTGGGAGTGAGCCTAAAATAGAAAAGAGCAGTTGGAGGCAGAGATGTTGAGGCTAGTATGTCAGAAAAACTACCGTGCATAAAAGTGAGTTATTTCTGATTTTAATATCAACTCTGGGCTACCTACTGCATAGTCCCACTTTTGTCACAGCCTTCCCATCTGTAAAGTGAGTCTTAAGTGAAAACTGTCGTATAAAAGGCTCTGTTTTTCATTATAGTCTTTAGTAAAGACTGTGTTGTGCAGGCACACGAAGTGATTTGAAGATGAGGAATAGCCTGAGAAACATTTTGCTTAACTGTTTGAGCCAAAACTTTACTCAAAGAGCAAGATTTAACCTACCTTTACATCTCACATATGAATGGCTACTGAAAGATTGTAGTTGTTACGGCTGTGCGTTTCCATAGTTCACTCCATCACAGATTGCATTAGTGCGGTTTAGTTTTTACTGACTGTGATTTGAGATGTATCAGTATAATATTTCTCTGTTTGTGTCTCAGTGCTTTCTGCTCCTTTGCAGTTAGTTTCAGACATATCTGCTTTAATTATAAAATCCTTAGTTTCTGTCCGATTTAGGATAAAATGCAGTACAGGTGGTAAAAGCTGCCTGAGAAAATCTGCAGACAGTTGGGTGGCTGCTCTTGAGCTTCAGACTGCCTTGGCTAGGTTGAGTAAAGCATCTTCCATCGGTAAAGCAAAGCACGATTCTTTACTCGTTTGAACAGGTGCTTCCAGAGAAACCTTTTTTGCTTTCCCCATAAATGCTTTTCAAACATTTCATTCTTTATTAGGCCTTTCAGGTGTAAGAAAGAAGCTGTTAGTGGGGATCATCAACTTGCACTTATGTGTATTCATAAATTTTGTATAATCTCTTTCCAAAAGGCAGATGTTAAACAATGAACATACAAGAGAATCATTTTATCTGCTTTGTATGTCAGCTGGTGATAGATTGAAATGAGATACTTAAACCACACAAGGAAATTCAGTTATTGCAGTGGGGGACAATGAAGAATACATCATCCAACAGGAATGCAATAAATTGTTGTTTGCTGTCATGATAAATGTAGTTAAGATTTGTCCGAGTTCTTACATTCTCTCTTACAAAAAGTGTCCATGTTGCCTTACTGACCTGTAAAGTAGAATAGGCAGTCAGTGGCTTAAATGAGACTTCAGGAGTACCACTACGAAAGAAGGAAAAAGACACCGTGTCCCTCTTCTTTTTGTTAAGTGCCAGCATGACTGTTGTTAGGTAGATGCATACCTACCTGTTTTGACTACTAGGTGTTGCACCACCTGGAGAGGAGTTGGAATAAAGAATGAGCCAATGTCTGGAACAAGTTTCTTCAAAAGCTTGCAAGTGCATCTGTGCTCTGGCATGCGAATAAACCAAGGTGATAATTGCTGATAGCTGTAAAGCTGTGAGTGTTGGCTGGGTGAACTCTGGTGACTTTTCTGTAAGGACTGTGGAGATGAAGCTGCTTTTCATGTTCACATTATGCACTTTGAAACATCTACAAAAACTTAGAAAATAGGAAGCTTATCAAAAGAACCAAGAATATGCATCGCGTATAGAATATGCATAGCATATATCAGAAGTAGCCTGCATCAGACTGTAGCTGTTAAGTGGATGCCCAGATGTAAGCTGTTAAGAACAGCATGAGCATATGTGATACTTTTCTGCATATATATGATACTCTTCCAGTACTCAGCTATCTTTAACCCATCGACTTTCCAATCCAGACCTGGTTTCTGTATATTGAATGGTCCTCAGTGTGTGCTCTTCCATGAAGCATTTGGTATTCACTTGAACCCTTACAGTTAATTTAGACATATCAGCATTTTATGTCCTGTTTTTATACATCAAGGATTTTCTTGTTAAGGTTAGCATTTTGATATCTCAAGATAGTATCCCATACGTGGTGTTCTTAGGCAGACAAGGAATACCAGGTCATCTGTGGAACTGAAGGAGCCCTTGGAACAGATAGGAAAGTGCACCTTATTTATTGTTGTATAGTTATTATAGTACTAGTGCAGTTGTAATAGCTTTCAAGTGGTTTAAGTGCATGAGGGCTGAGGTGTTAAGACATTGATTTAAGGAAAATATTGTAGTTAATCCCTGCAAAAGTTGTGCAGACAAGTTCTGATTTAAAATGCCTCTATTAATTGGCGTTTTTCAAAGTTAACTTAAAATCATATTTGGCTGTGAGACTTCTGTGTGATGATCTCTGTGACAGAGATCTGATCTATTCCTGTTTATGATTGTGATAATTTCATGTATGATTTATCTTTTTTTGCCTGTACAATCAGAAACTCTGCCGCCTCAGACTGGTGCGGGGTTTTTGCTTGGGATAAGGCCGTGTGGCAAGGGAAGTTACATTGTATTTGTAGGTGCTATGCCTGGAGTCCTGTACAGCTAGTTTGTGCAAACTTGTAGCACTTACAGTTACTTGCTTGCAGTTCTCATTACTTCTGTGGCTTTTTCCTCCCTTCCCCACCTCCTTTGTGAGTTAAATTAAGATTTGGATCTTTCAAACTTTAAAGTAAAGGAATAATGTAATTATTTTTGTAGTGTCTCATTTGGAGAGAATGCAGTGATTCTTAAAGAAAATACAGGTTATTATAAAACCCTTTTACTAGTTTAAAGTGAATTGTTTGCCTTGCTTTTAAGGGCTGCCAGGCATGCAGGCCTGGGGTACCTGGTCCCAGAATTCACGCTAGGCTTATGGAAAGGATTCCACCAGCTTTTCTGCATTTCTTCATTAATGTGGTGAACCAGTAAGAGTACCATTCAGCTGGTGAAAAGAAGTTTTATTCCAAGCTGAAAGGGAGCACTGTTCTTAGTCTTATGCTTTCATTTCTTTCCATGATGGTGCTCTTACAAATTTATCGGAAAACAACCCCTTACACACCCCACCCCCAATCCTACAGCTTTTCCATATAAACTGTACAGCTTTCTATGATCACACCTACTGGAATAGCACTACAAAACCAACTATAAGGTGGCTCAGTTCTGGCATAACTCAAACCAAAATGTTGGCTGTATTTTGAAACATGGTAGATTTGTCCTTTTTTAAACTATGCGTTTAACAAAAAGGAAGATAAAGGATGGATATGTTATGTAGGATTAATTCTTTGACTGTATTTCCCTTAAGCTAACAGAACTGGAAGTTACCTGTTTCCAAGAGAATGTAATTGGTCCTTTCAGCACTTTTTCCCCCCTCTATTTTGTCTTTAATCTAATGATAATCACCAACCAGTTGTGAAAGAGATGTCATTGCTTTTATGTGTATTTATATTTAAGTGTCTAATAATAAGTTCAGGTTTGTATTTACCAAGCTTTGGTGGAGGTCAGACAGGAATGCAGAGCCTGAGCATGCACATCTAGCAAATCTGGAGTTCTGTCTTACTCCTTGTTAGGGGTGATCCTGCAGGGATGAAGTATATAAAAAGGGTGTAGAAAACTCATCAAGATCCTGTGCAGGTAACTGAGTTGTTGGAGACGTCAATCCCTTTAGGTTAAGCTGTCATTGCAGGAGACGTGGGATCCTGGATGTTTAAATTATTAACATATGAATTAAAAAAAATGTAACTTTTTCTCCCTTTAAGAAATACTTTCTCTTGCTCAAGCCTTAGGACAATAGAAAACCCTAGCATAAAAAGAATGGGCAAAATTCATACATTTTGGGGTGCGGGTGTGCGTGCGCATATGTATGTCTAATAATTCCTAGTAGTTATCCTTGCTCTCTAAAGCAGCATTAGTTTTGTTTTTTTTTCTTGGTGTTAAATGTTACCTCGGCTTTTGGGTTAATTTTCTTTGTGGAGGAATGAATGGGATCTATTCCCCCCCCCCCCCTTAGAAATATGACCAACAGCTAATTCTGTGCTTTCTTTTACTTCCGTAGGCTGGCACCAATGCGATTATATACTCTGTCCAAACGGCATTTTGTTCTGGTCTTTGTAGTATTCTTTGTTTGTTTTGGTTTGACAGTCTTCATAGGAATAGCAGGTAAGGATGCTGTCTTTTTAAAAGATTACAGTTCTTGTATGCTTTGTCTAAACCTGTTGGTATTTCCAGATGTATTTAAATGCTAATGAGCTTATTGCCCCTGAGATGTCTGAGGAAGCATTACTTTTGACAGGGAGGGAGAAGTGTTTCTTCTGTCTCATTTTTTCATAGGAGTGCTACCTACACAGATTTGGTATTTGCAACTGCTTTGCAGGAAACGGTCAGTAAAGCGAAACAAAACCAGCTTCATTGTAACATAATTTTTCAGCAGACTGCTACATTAATTTTCTTCTTTGTATTTCAGTCTGTAAAATGGTGGTGCCAATACTAGATTTCCTGTGAGGAAGTTGATAACTGTTTTTAAAGCTTTCTAGATGTTTGGGTGATAAATGCCATAGAAATATAAAATATTTTAGTAATGTAAAAATATGAACTTCTGTTGTCGAACATGTATGAGCTGAGGTCTCTGGTTTCAAAGACCTTTGTGGGAGTCATGATGTGATCTGGGAGGCTAAGCGCTTAGTGCCTGGGTACTTATCCTGGAGATCAGAGAGATTTGTGGAAGTCTGGTTGACAAAGATGCAGAGTGCCATTATGCAGACGGAAAGTGTGGTAGCCCTCTGTATTTCATGTCACAGAGCTTTTCCAGGTCTAAAACGTACTTTAAAAAGAAGTCAGCGTGCTATCACTGCAGTGTTAATAAGCTAATGCTCTGCTGTCAGGATAGCTTTGTCAACACAGCAGTTAAGTGACAGACAGGGAGTAGGGAAGGGAAGGACTCGTACTCATTAAGAAACCTGCCCCCCTTGTAAGAATTATTTAAGGACGTTACCACCTCCCCCACTTTACTGCTTATTTCCATGTCACCCAGTGTGTTCTCCTGTGCCCCTCTGACACTTCTTGACCTGTCTGTAGGGTTATCTCTATCTCTGCCATGTCCTTCACTTCCCTTAGAATGAGACAGGCTGCTGAGGCCTGGGACTCATCCACTCCTGCCTGCCTTGGAAAGAAGTGGGGGGTTAATTGGAGGCAGCTGTTTGGGCTTTTTGTGCCCATCCATGCCCTGTAGGCAGTACATTCTTCATAATAGCATTAAATAATAAAATTTGTCTGTGAAATAAAACCTTCTTTCCTGCTATTTGATTTATTGTAGCAGCCTAAACTCCAAACAGACATTCAGTTCATAAGGGTTAACCACTGCTATTCCTTTGACTTGCCTAAGGATGCTGAAGGGCATTATTTGGCCACTAAAATACTGTATAAATACATTTACAAAAATGCATTTCATATAAATGATAAAGGATGAAAAACTGGAATTGGCTTAAAAAGTGAACCATATTGGTAGTTGTGTATTTATACTGCCCGGTTGTAAGAAATACCAGAAAGTTGTTTTACATAAGACTAGGCAAGAAGCAGTGCTCCTGAAAGAGAAAACGGAGCGTTTCATTCTTGATTGGTAGCAGAACCTGAAAGAGAGCTGTGTTGGTGTGTTACGTTGTGACTACGTGCAGAGTGATCTGATGATCTAGTTGTCTTTGGTCCAGGAGACTTGGCTCCTGTAAGTAACGCTTGGTCTTCTGTAACCTGCTGGGGTCCCAGGACTCGCCTGTGGCCCCCTTCAGGAACTGGCATGGCTATGGGATTCTTGTCCTTGTAAGACTGGTTTGCTGGATAGTTTTGTTGACAAAGCGTGAACACTGTTCATTATTATAACTTAATTATTTTTAAAAGAATGTTGTTTACCTTGGGAGGAGACCCGCTGAACACTTACTGTGGTGTTTTTCATGGCTTTTTTTGACAGCTCCTGCTTCCTGTGAATAGAGGGAGGGGTGCTAACAATAGAGTGCTCCCTCATTAAAGGGTGCAGTCTGAGCAAAACTCACCAAACCCACTAAGTAAATGAAAAAGTGGGTGATACATCCGTATTTTCTTTGCTACTTGAATATGCCATTGCCCATACTCAACATCTCTATCTGCAGTTTGGGAAGCCTAGCAGAAATCTTGCTTCTCATCTGAGAAAACAAGACAGTTTAATCTGAGGTGGCTGATGCTCTTCCGTTTTTGTAACCCAAGACAGACACAGACTTCCCCCCCCCNCCTTTTCCCAATAGGTCTATGCCATCTTTGGGGTGAGGCAAGGTGCAGAGCTCATTTTCTGTACCTGTGCAGTTTTCAGTTCACCACCTCAGGGTGGTTCTTTGCTTTCAGATGTGGTTCTGTCAACTGAGCAAGACTAAAAGAAAAACAATAACAATGTAATTTAATCACCATTTTTTAATAATATGACCACAGCATCATTTTGGTCAGTTGCTTTAAAAATCTTTAATACGTGGTGCCAGCAGGTCGAGGGAGGTGTTTCTCCACCTTTACTACATTCTTGTGAGATCCCGCCTGGAGTATCGCATCCAGCTCTGAGGCCCTCAACATAAGAAGGACATGGACCTGTTGGAGCAATTCCAGAGAAGGGCCACAAAGATGATCAGAGGGCTGGAACACCTCTCCTATGAAGACAGGCTGAGAGAGTTGAAGTTGTTCAGCTTGGAGAAGAGAAGGCTCTGGGGAGACCTTATAGCAGCCTTCCAGTATCTGAAGGGGGCCTACAGGAAAGATGGGGAGGGACGCTTTATCAGGGAGCGTAGCGATATGATGAGGTGTAATGGTTTTAAACTGAAAGATGGTAGATTTAGATTAGACATTAGGAAGAAATTTTTTACTTTTTTACACCACTCTGAGGGTGGTGAGGCACTAGAAGAGGTTGCCCAGGGAAGTTGCGGAGGCCCCATCCCTGGAGGTGTTCAAGGCCAGGTTGGATGGGGCTTTGAGCAACCTGGTCTAGAGGGAGGTGTCCCCCTGCCCCTGGCAGGGGTTTGGAACTAGATGATCTTTAAGGTCTCTTCCAACAAATTCTGATTCTATGAAAAATTGCTAGAGGAGTAGCAGTTATAGCAGTAGAACCTCATTATTATTTTGGTTGCTGCTCTTAAAAACTGGGACTGTGATCTCTCTGCCCCAACATTGGTTCATATCTTCTGGTAAAAAAACCCCCAACTTTTTTAAAAAGGCTCATTCTATTGTTTTTGTTAAGACTTAATGACTGAAATATGATGATTTATCAACTGTGAGCACTTACTGAAATTGTATTATGCTTTTCAAAACAAAAATGCCTTCAAACAATCTGCCCTGTTTATATGTACTTGAGAACTGAAAAGTTCAATGATGAAAAACTGACTTTACAGTGGGTGACGGTTACTGAAGTTAAACTGTAATTCTAATATGAAGCTTTGAGTGTGATGGGTGAAATTCTTCATTTTTCCATTTAAAGTCTGTAAGATGGTTAATATTGTAATTACAGTGGTTATAGAAGCCCAAGCAATGCTGCGTGTTTAGAGCTGTCATGACAGCTAACCTAAAATACTTCTTGCAGAGACTGATCGCATGTTGCTCATTTATGAACTTCCTTCTTTTCCATTGTTCCTCTGTCATAACTTTGAAGTCCATGGTCTTTGTGAAAAACTGCTTTTCTTGCACAATTGTTTTAATACGAAGTTTGTGGCTGAAACATCATGTTTTGAGGATTAATAAATTACATTAAATTACCATATGCAAAAACATAAGGGGAGAGACCATTGGGACAGAGAAGTCTTACTGTGACTGGGAAGCTTCTAGAGTGACCCAAATACACACATACATATATGTCCCGTGTATGTCCTTACTTGCTATACATCTCCTCTGTGTTTGTTTACACCCCAGTATATAGATACAGACCTTTTCCTACTCTTCCCTTTCATTTTTCTGGTTAAGTTCTTTCATGTATGTACGTATGCAAGCATGAATACATACTTTTGTGTATGTACATGCATGCATTCCTCTTCTTCCCAGTACCATGTGTTCTTGCATACCTTAGAAGGCTAAGGGGAAGCCATACCACTGTCTACAACAACCTTATCAGAAGATATACAGAAAATGGGGCTAGACTCTTCTCAGAGGTGCATGATGATAGGGTGAGAGGCAACAGACACAAGCTGGAACCCAAGGAGTTCCAGTTAGGTATTAGGAAATTTTTTCTTACTGTAAGTGTGATTAAATACTGTAACAGGTTGCCCATGGAGGCTATGGGAGTCTCTGTCCTTGGAGGTATTCAAGACTTGACTGGACATGGCCCTGAGCAGCCTGATCTAATTAAACAAGAAGGTGGACTAGATGGCCTCTGGAGGTCTCTTATAACATAAATTATTATTTTATTGCTTCCCATTTACTGCATATAGAACTAGAGGTAGGGCATCAGTGGATGGATGCAGTTCATCAGTATATGTTAAGTGTGTGTGTCCGTATCCAGAATGACTGGAGGAATGGTTGCATGAAAAGTCTGGTAGTAAGCTGAACATCTCCCACTACAATTGGACATGAAACTCCATTGATTAAATGGATTGTATGTTTTAGGAGAAATTCTTTATAGAACTTTTATGCAATTGTATTTATGTGACAATATACATAATATATTTATAGCCCCAAATTTCTATAGAAAGGAAAGGCCCCATCTGAGTAAACTGAGAACTGTTTCTAAACAAACATGTGGGTATCTTGGCTTGAACAGACCAAGGTGATGAAAATCCAGCACTAGCCAGAAAGTACTGTTATTGTGATTGTACAAGCAAGTACAGTACACGTACATAAAAAGGCATTAGCATCATGCACTCAAATACAATGGGATGTGTTTGCCCTGGTACCTGAGCCTTGAGTGCCATGCATTATGGACACTATGCTCTATGTAAATCAGGTCATTGTAGCAGTTTGGCTATAGAAACTTTGTAGTGCAATTAAATATAGTGGGTTTTTTCAGGTGGTTTTTGCAGCCTTTGTTGAGCTTCAAGTTGCTGTAACAACAGTGCCACTGGTGCTTAGATAGCTTTTTTGTAGCTGAGTACTTTCATGATTGCAGTGTACAGCTTAGCTTGGGAGAAATACCATCTGGTTTGTTGTAGGACTTTCGAGTACACATGCAGGGCTTCTGACATGGAGTTCTTGATTTATAATTTACTTCCTATTTAATTATGCCTAGAGATACTATGGCCAAGAGGCTTAAAAGAACATTCAGGCCAAGTTTATTAATGGTATTGAAATGTCTAAGTGATTTACCCTTCAGCTTAAACATCTGAAAAGTAGGATACTATTTACCTGCTTTGCAGGGAGGTATTTTGTACAGTCTTTTGAGATCCTATATTTATGTCATTACTTATCAGTAATACACATACTTCAATATTGTTTTCTTTCTTCCTTCATATATATCGTGTAGGTCCTAATGTAATTGAAACTTCTATAGCAAGAACCGACTTGAATAACAGCCTAAAGGTGAGAATTAATAAATATTGTTGGATTACATTAATGGCTTTATTTGATGTCAGTAATGTTAAACATTCCCCTCCTTCCCCCAAATTATTTCAAGTATTTAGGTTTTTACTGGAAAACTTCTTGGCCATGTGGTGCTTTCCAGTTTGAAATTGAACGTGCAATATTGTATTGCCACTGTGTTATTTCATGAGTGGCTCAGCAGCAATTTGTAGTCTCTTACTTCTGTGAGCAGGTAAGGTAGAGAATTCTATGTGTTTCTGCACAGCAATTTCTGATAAAGTAACACTTGAGTGTTGATAGAATTTCCTGGTAAGTTCATGTTGGAGATTCTTGTAGAGGATCCATAAATAGAAATAGAGATCATAAACCAAAAAACAATTCTGTCAGTGGCAACTAAGCATAACCCTCTTGTGATCTTCCTTTCTATCAGCTGGGAGGGAATATTTCTTTTTCTTGTTAACTGTTCACTGTCACGTGACCAAGACATGAGAGCTGGCCTCCTAACGTGAACCTTCACATTCATTTTCTTGAAAGCTTTCATATTTTGGTTCTCAGTTCTTGCATTTTTATTTCTGTCTAGCTCTTCCTGTCGACCTAATGTCTAAAGTAATTTTTTTGAAAGTGCTGAAAAGGTTTTGTTGGCTTGTTTTGATTTTTTTTAAAGTTTTCTTTAAATACACTGAAATGTTTCTTTTTTTTGGTCTATTACTCACCTATATAAGTTTGGATTGGTACTGGATTATGGGTGGATTTTTTTTTAAAGCATATTTTTATATCAAATAAGAAAAGTGTTTCCTGGACATAGGTTTTATCTGTTAATGATATCTTCCATGCTTTTTAAATGAATGTGGGATTTTTAGGAAACCTAGTGGGAAAATAGTTGTTGTTTTCATAATTATAGTTGAACAGCTTTAAAACTGCGTAGCAGATGAGGGGTCACAAACCTGACTTAATGCAAAGTGCTAGAAATGACTTTTTATTTTCAGGCTAGGTCTCAGGATTTTGCTTTTCATATCTGAACATTTTTGTTTTATTGCTGCTGCTTTTATGTGCTTTAAGTAGTTGTACCTTTCCTTGCTTCAGTGCTGTGCAAAATACATGTGCTGTTTAAGCTACTTCTATGGAAGACATATTTGAGCTGCTTATCATACTGTCCACACAGTAGCACATATTAAATCTATTCCCAAAAATATTGTTACAAACATAGTTAACATGCCTTTCATCATTGTAACTACAGATATATCATGTAACAGAATAATGGGTGGTGCTAACCTTGTGGGTTTTTTAACAGCTGAAGCCATTTAATTTAAGTTCGCCACCACTGTCTACTTACAATCAGCAGCTGTGGCTGACCTGCGTCGTTGAGTTGGATCAGCAAGATGGTGAGAATCTTATCTAATTCTCAGGAAACTGCTATAGCAACCTGTGTATTGTATCGTTAATTTCATCTGTCACATACATGATCCTGTTGCTTTCTGGCTATGGTTGGTGGGTTTTTCCTCAACACAGTTTCTTTCCCTCCATGCCCTGCCTCCAGTAAAGACATGGACAGCACTGATCTTGAGAACTGGAAGCAATGGTTGTATGGAATAAGTTGTTTGTTATTTCTGTGAAAGCAGTAATATCTAGAGAATCTGTGTCTCTGTTGCTTCATTTTGGGGGGAATTAGATGTGTAGATTGTAATGATATTCATTATTCAATAAAAATTCCCCATAAACATGTGAGAAATGCTGTATTAATTATTGTCAATCTGTCAAGATTCAGTACAGGGTATTTGTTACTTACTGCCTAAGTATGTAAATAAAAAGTTGTATGCTTTGGGGTTTTTTTTATTAATATACTGGACCTCTATTCCACTGAAGTATAACTGAATAACTGTGAGTCGTCTTTGGATGTGTGTTTTAAACTGTATTTGGAACTCTATTTGAGATTTCATTTCTGTGTGTAGCAATAGCTTAATGTTCTCTCTTTTAATTACAGTGTCCCTCAAAAAGAATGTTACTATGACAGTCAAAGTACTTGGAGTGGTGAAGGATGGAAGCACACCATATGTTAATAATCAAGTTCACAATCGGACAAGATTACTCAGTTGTGCACAAGTATGTACCTGCTTAAACAAAACTCTGATGCAGTACAGTTTCTTTAAATCTATTTGTGTGCATGTTACATTACATTGCAAATGAGAAGAATGTATCTGTTAAGCATGTCTCAGGACAGACTGTGGACTATAGTTTCATTTATAATTGCAACCTAGCTAGTAATGCTGAGCAAGATAACTACCTATCAGTCTTTTTCTGTTTCCTTCTATGACTTGTGTCTATTACCCCTTAAAGACCTTTCTTTATTGTTAGTGTAGCTCTCTGCCAGCAAAGCAGTGTGTGCTGCTAAGTCACCTAAACAGATTTAGCAGCACTGAACAAAGGAATATTGTAGCAGAAGCTTGGGTCTAGGGCTCCAGAGGAGAGAAAAGATCTCCCCCAACACCTAGCAGAGGGTCTGGTTGAACTCAGCTGGCATGTGTGTTCTGAAAAAGCCAAATTTCTTGCCACCTGTGAAGAAATATTTAAGGTTTTGAGTTTCTAGTATAATTTGCACTGAATTTTTTAAACTTGGAGATATGCAAAACAACTTCTCCAGATGCAAGTCCTTTAAGAAGGGCATAGCTGAAGTTTTTTTTGTGATAAGCATATAGGGTAAATCAAATGTTTTCTTTATATATAAACGGACATATATATTAAATTTGTAGAAATTGATACAGTGTTACATTAGATTTAATTACGCACAGCCAAGAGAGCAATATGCTTGGGTTTTCTCTTTCCTCTTAACTTTTAGAAATAGTTAGCACAAGATAGCTCCATCTCACAATCTGATGACCTAGAGCTTGACTGACAGAGTTATTCAGATCCTTCCTGGTGTTGCAAGCAGTTGCTTTCACCAGCTTAACTGAAAAGCTAGCCTTGTTTATCGGTTCAACCTTTGATCTTGCTGACTGACTTTAACAGTTTCTTCTGCTTTGTCTGGTATCTTTCAAGAAATTATTTGCAGGTCTTGTTTCAGTCTTATTCTGACTGATTAAGATTGGTAAGGCATATAATAAATATCATCAATATCTGGCCATTTGGAAACAAATTCTCCAACCTATACTAACAGTGCATATTCTGGAATAAATTGAAGGCTTTTATATACTATTCTTCATTGTATGTGTTCACAGAAATGCAGTGAAATCATTGTTGCTCACCTTGGCTACTTGAACTACACTCAGTACAACATATTTGTAAGCTTTGAAGATCTAAATAAGTTAACGTACACCATCCAGAATATTACTTTCACAGTAAGTATAAAGTTTTGTGCTAGCAAAGGAAATCTCTTTAATTATTAATGCTGGAGAAGTCTGCTTAAACTGTAATAAAAGTTATCTCATTTTTGAAGGTAAACATAAAGATGCATCATAATTAATTTTCCTGTCACTACAAATGTCATAACTACTATATAGCATTTGCTGTTAATAAGGGTCTAGACCAATTTTTTTAACTCTGTAAGGAAAGATTTTTCTTTCAGAACTGCTAATGCTGTTTTCTGGAACAGATAAATTTAGTCTAATTCCTGGGAGACATTTTTAACAGTAGACAAGCTAGACTAGAACGTCCAGTTTTCTGCATTTGCTTATAGAGCTGTTGCCTCTCTAAAGCATGGTATCTGTTTCAGCCTTTCCAGTAGGTGTATCTCAATTAGCAAGACTGTTCCAGACTTTACAAAAGCGTGAACTAAAAAGATTTAACAAACTCAAAGAAAAATGAAGATTTTTTTTTTGACCATACTTATGAGGAAAAGAAAAACGTTTATTCAGCTAAAATAAGCAGGCTAATAAAATAATTCATTAAAATAATCCCTAGTGAAATAACTCAGTTCATAGCGCTAAAGATTGCTTATAAAACAGTTACATTATCAGTGTGAGCTGATTGGCTCTAAAAAGAAATTTAGAAACATTTCCATTGGGAGCAAATGGAACTAAACCGAATTTATAATACAGGTTACTGTGGTATATTCTACCTGTGCAACATTCAGTATGTCAGAGCAGGTAGCAAGCAAAAATCTTACTGTAAAGCAAAAGTGTTTTTTATATATTAAATGAACTTCCTGGCCCTCCTCTGGACTCACTCCAACAGGTTCATGTCCTCCATATGTTGAAGGCCCCAGAGCAAGACGCAGTACTCCAGGTGGGGTCTCACGGGAGTGGAGTAAAAGGGGAGGATCACCTCCCTTGACCTGCTGGCCACGCTTCTTTTGATGTAGCCCAGGATGCATCATCTTGCTTTCCAGGCTGATTTTAAGGCAGACTTGTCTGCAAAACCAAAAAACCCAAACCCAAAGCACTGCTTTTCTGCAGCAACTAAAATTGTCAGTTTATTTCATTATTACAATGGTTTATGTGATCTCAGTTGAAATCATAAATTGCCTTTTGTATAATGGGATTCTCTACATAGAAGTTTCATTCTACTTTTATGCTTTAAAAAGACAACACAGTGGTTGACAGATTTAATCCATTGAAAGGAAAAGCTTCTTGTTCAGATGGGGAGACCATATGTTGTACCAGGGAGTTTACGTTTCAAAAGTGGCTTCAAAAGAGAAGCATGCCAGGTATGAGGTAAATTTTCACAGAGCAGAGTTTATGCAAACTGACATGTTACAATTAGTATTTGTGCCCTTCTAATAATTAGAAGAGAAGAAGGAGCTTTTCCTTCTTAGAAAAAAGTTCTTTATTCCTAATTAGCTCATTTATTTTCCCCTTAGTTCATTTTCTTTTTTCCATTTCTGTAACAAGAGAATACGCTTTAAGAAAAAACCATTACAGAAAGCATGACTATACCTTTTCAACGTCTTCATAATCAATTTATGCATCTGACTGTTAATAAAGAAGAGCATACTGGATTTACTCAATTATTGACATTCAGACTTTGACTTTTATCACCCTCTACAACTACCTGAAAGGAGGTTGTAAAGAGGTGGGGGTTGACCTCTTCTCCCTGGTGACAAGTGATAGGACGAGAGGAAATGGGTTCAAGTTACGCCAGGGGAGGTTCAGATTGGATATTAGGAAACATTTTTTCACTGAAGGGGTTATCGAACATTGGAATAGGCTGCCCAGGGAAGTGGTGGATTCGCCATCCCTGGAGGTGTTTGAAAAAAGGGTAGATGTGGTACTTAGGGACATGGTTTAGAAGTGGTTTTGTCAGGGTAGGTTAATGGTTGGACTTGATGATCTTAAAGGTCCCTTCCAACCTCAGCAATTCTATGATTCTGTGACTGAAAGTGCAATTGAAATCAATGATGAACATCCTTTTTGTCCTAAGAAGTGCTTAAGCATACCACAGCATACTGAGTACGTTACAAAGTGTCAGGGTAAAAGAGAAGCAAGGATATAAGGCTGCTTTTGTTGTCTTTTCATCAGATAGTCCTATGGGTGTTAATTTATTTTTGTCTTTCCATGGTGACATGGTGGAATTTGGTTATAACTTTAAATTTTGAAAAGCCAGAGAACTTTTCAGTATCTGCAGAAAGTGCTAATTATTGATGTCGTATGTACCCTTTCAAAACATTGTTCATTGGGCTATTTATCTTCTGTTTTCTTGTAGTGGAAGACCTACAATCCAACTTTTTCACAAGTGGAAATATGGTTCCGATTTGTTTTTGTAGTTCTTACTTTTATGGTCACGGTAAGATTTTGTTTGTTTTTCTGGAGTATATTATGTTGGCAGCTGATAACACTGCTCTGTAGTGCTGTGTTTAGTAACTTAACCCCAGACAGCAGAGTTGAGATATCACTGAATGGGTGTAAAAAAAGTTTCTAAAATACTTACATAGTTGCTGCTTTTATGTTTTTACAAGTGGTATTGAAGGGACTTTAAGAAAATAGGATAAAGGGGAAAACTTGTTTTTCTAAACTCTGATTTTGAGTTGAACAGAGAGAATTTTGCTTAAACAAAGGAAATTGTGATTTGATGCTAGAAAAAAATATTTTTTGGCAGTGCAGGTAGGCTCTGACATTGGAATAGGATGCTCAGAGTGTGGGCTGTCCATCTCTGAAAATGAGCGAAACTCAGTTGAATATGACCTTGATCTAACTTTAAAGTCGTCACTGCCTTGAGCGTGAGGACAGGCCAAATGACCTCCAGAGGTGCCTTACAACCTAAATTAAGCTACGATTTAGCTTCTCTCTCCCATCCAACCTGAAAAAGAAGTGTTTGGAAAAAAAACAAACCATAAAATCTAAAATGCAGAATTTTCAGAGTAAGGACACTGAAGAACTGAACACTTGCACAGCATTTTTCTCACGTAGAGGATGTCACTCAGCAGGTAACTGTGAATGTGATATGGAATCTGTTTTTTAAAAGTGAGTTTAAGTGGAAGTTGTTGGTAGTGTGTGACCGGTAATTAGGCAACATTTTTTCATACATTGTTGATTTGCATGGTACTAGCTGGTTTCCTTCTCAGTTTGCTTGAGAGATTAAGTAATTTGCATTGGGGTAAGCCAGTAAACTTGAAGCAGAAGTAGAAGGTAGGAGATGTGGCTCCTGATTTACAGTGTTCTCAGTGACAAAGACCTCATGAAGTTGCCTTTGCAATGTGTTGTGTTATCTCTTTACTCTGGTAAAACCATTAAGGCTGTATTCCTTCCTTACAAATTTTTGTTGTTATTGTTCTATAGTGTCTGTTTGCACATTCCCTGCGGAAATTCTCCATGAGAGACTGGGGTATTGAACAGAAATGGATGTCCATCCTCCTTCCCCTCCTGCTACTTTACAATGGTACTTGTATCCTGGAATTTTTAGAAAGCTTTTTTTAAAAAAAAAAAAAAAAAAAAATTAAAAAAGGAAGAGTGAGAAGGCGAAATGGAATTTGGCCTTGAATGTATAAGCAGCTGTTTATAAGGCTTCAGAAAACTAATTAAAAACCAAGCAAACAAATAAAACAACCCTTTTTAAGTGTATCAAATTCAAGGGCATAATGAGTAGGCACATTTCATTCTTTTCATTCTTTTGACATGTGAATGTCAACTCTGTTTGTTTAAAGCTCTGATTGGAATAGGTGGCTGCAACCATACTGAAACTTTCATATAGAAACATGTAAGTGCAATTTCTATGTTTGTCTGCTAAGTCTCACTTCTTCATTTTTCAGATAATCGCACTTTAGTTAAAAATGGAGGCTACTTTTAGTCTGGTAAACCACATCAAATTCTAGCACTCTCTAGCAGTACCAAAGAGTATCTGCCTTTCAGTCGTTCTATGATAATTTTTTAGGTCACTGCCAAGAACTGTGGTTTAGTAGAAAGTCTAATAAAACCTGAAATCTTCTAGAAATGTTGGCAACCATATCAGATTACTTCTACAGCACAGAGGATTGCTGCTGGAGACACCATTTGCTTTGTAAATCACTTTAAGATACAGCTAACTTCAATTTCATAATGGAAAAGACTGTGCTTTTCCCCCTCTGTTTAACTTTTTTTTTCTTATTTTGTTACAGACCCATTTTTCCCCCTTTCTTTTCTGGTGAACAGTTGGTTTCCTGGAATGCTGGATGATCTGTTCCAGTCACTGTTTCTGTGTGCACTGTTGTTGTTCTGGCTTTGCGTCTACCATGGTATAAGAGTACAGGTAAGTGTGCAACATTATCTACTACTTACTGAGAGGACAGTACTTGTTTTTTCAGCTCTCTCAAAAGGGGGCAAAGATGAAACTAAATTTTTAAAAAAGAGATATTTATTTTATTCTTAAAATACATTGTGAGACATGAAGCTTTGGAGTTAAAATGATTTGTGGTGAAGTAGATTGTCTTGAGGCTACCATGCCTAAATGAGATAGATGGGACAGTCCACTCCAAACTATTGCAAGACAGTCTTCAGAATTATGATGCCATTATGCTTTGTTCTTGCTTGAAGGGTTTTGTTGTTGTATATGGTAGTTGACTGTTTTTTTAAATCTCTTTAAAATACTGAATGAGATAAATATGAATTCTGGAGTATATTCCTATAGTGTATGTCTTCTGTAATCACCTGTGCAGGCCTCTCAATCTAGTTCAAGTTGAACAAAACAAAGATGATAGTTACTTCATTCTGTCAAGAATGAATGAAATCTCAGATGTGGGTTCACTACTTCACCGCACTATTGTTTTCTCAACAGGGGGAAAGGAAGTGCTTAACTTTCTATCTGCCCAAATTCTTTATTGTTGGACTATTGTGGTTGGCCTCTGTTACACTGGGAATATGGCAAACGTAAGTAATTTAAAATCTAGTGCAAAGATAACAAGCTGAGAGTGTTCAAGAATGAGAAGATTGTTTATAATTAGTGGTATCTGTTTCTTAATGCTCTGATGGTGATATGGGAGTGGAGTTCAAATTCTTACATCTTTCTGGTTTTCAAATTGTGACTGATTTGAAAACAGAATTCCCCATGGACAATCTAGTAGTACTTAATTTTATAAATTAGAGTGAGATCTAGATATCACTACTTTGTCTATATGTCATCGCTCCCTACAATACTCCCTCTAGTGCTACATCTGTAGTTAACTATTACACAGTTGGACCAAACTTTCTCAACTATTAAACCTGCAGAATTGGTATTGACACTGCTTATTCAAGCTATTCTCTCTCTCCTTAAAACTGAGTTCTTTTGCTTGGTTTAGTGTTTTTCTCTTTTTTTCCAAAATGCTGTGTTAATATAAAGGTGTCACTATTCCCCACCCAGAAAACTTCCTCAGTTTTGGTACATTTGTAGTTTCTAAACCTTTTTAATCTCAAGTTGTTTGCCTCTTATTTTATTTCTCAGAAGGAAGATACCTTCCAACCTTCTCCATGCTGTTGTACATTGTTGAAAGCAGTGCAGTTGCAGGAAATGCTCATGCTAATGCCCTATCAGCAGAATTGCTATGAGGGAAGGGCTTATACCGTAGTTATTTCTTAAGTATAATTCTATCACCAAGGATAAATTTAAACACTAAATCCTGAAGTCTTGTAGGAATTTACAAGATTACACATAACTGGGGAGATTAGACGTGCTCACAACTGAAATTTTCCATATTCCTTGAAAACTGGGTTTGGGAAGAAGGGGGATGTCACATAATGCAAATTGTCATGAGTCCATTGGAATCAATGGCATTGCACCAATTTATACAGCCAAAACCTTTAGTTATAGACTTTGTATAGTAACTTTAAGCCTTTTCTTTTTAGTGGGTTTCTTGGTCAGTATGGCTTTTTGACCTTGTCTTTTGTAATGGTGTAAGTACCACTTTTTCATTTTGAATCTTTTCTAGTGTTAATGAAGTACATGATCCTACATATCAATACCGGGTTGACACTGGTAACTTCCAGGTAAGTCAGAAATGTTTTCTTGCTATTAAATTCTTAGGTGGAGTTAGGCAATATAAGGAGATGGGGTTTGTTCTTCTATTAAAATCTGTAACACAATTTAGGAAATAGCAAATGCTGGTCAGGTGGTGTTATTCTGACTAAGGTACTTTTAATTTTGCTTTAGATCACGCATAGGCCATATTGAGTTCCGTCCTAATGAGAAGAGTAAGTTGTCTTGCAAATCTGGAGACTCAACACCACAAGCTTAGTCAGAGACTCATGACACTTGGGATTGAAAGAAATTTTTTTAAGAGTCTTATTAAATCAGTTTTGTAAATCTTCACTCCTGCCAAGATCCTCTGTCCTAGTAAATTTCAGACTTTCTTGTTTTAAAGGAAGATCTGATTTATATGGGTCCTTGCATTGTTCTCAGGAGCTGTGTTTTTAGAAAATCATTGAGATTCAGCTCACTGTGAACTCAGTGAACAAAATGATGACTCCTATTAAACATCCTTTCTTTATATTCCCAGAAAACCTACCTTGATGTACAGCCATCCTCATTTTGTACTTCCTTTCATGAGCCTACTTTCCCTGAGTAAATGAACCATTCTGTGTTGTGCTTTGGGAGATAATGATATCCATTGAGGGAAGAAGGAGTAAACCAAATCTCGTTAAATAATAAAACCTAACATTCTTCTTATAGGGAATGAAAATCTTCTTCCTTGTGGTGGCAACCACATACATTCTCTACCTTTTGTTCCTGATAGTGAGGGCATGTTCAGAACTTCGTAACATGCCTTATGTTGGTAAGGAATATTTCTTTTGATTCTTCTCCAAACAGGCTTGCTTCTCTTAGACATAGGTGTAAGTTCGCTAATAACAACTTTTCTCAATCTTTTTCAGATCTCAGGTTAAAATTCTTGACTGCATTAACCTTTGTAGTGCTTGTCATTAGGTAAGGCTTTTCAAAGTACATTTCTCAGTACTGTAACTTTTATAACCTTGTTTTCAGGGCTTCGAATACCTTCTGTTGATAAAATTGTCAGTAAAACTGAGGAATGTCTTTTGATATGATTGTTATGGCAAGCATTTGTTAATTTTTTAATCCTTCTTGAGGCTTTTAGAGCTAACTTTATATTATTTCCATTACCACAGCAATACATTGCAAAATTTAGAGGTTCGCTTAGCAGAGTTGTTTTCTGAACTGCTGAGTGGTCTGCAGTGCACTGTTCACCTCTTACAGAGCTTTGTAAGCTTCACTTAGTCAAAACAGAAGTTTAGAATTAGTTTCTTAGATTATTGTTAATATCTGTCTCCCTGACTCCAATGAGTTGTTTCAAATTACTGGTGACTCTTGTATTGTCTGTAGTGGATGAAATCTGAGGGAAATAGGGGAGGGAGGGGGAGGGTTCCGCTTTACTCAGTTGACTGCGGACTTTTAATGACAAGAGAGTCATTCTTAATTTAGAACTATGAAAACAAATGTGTCTTAAAATAAATGGTCAGCATGTTAACAAAATTATTTTCTCATATATTCTCCTATCAGCTACCATTTCAATTTTGCAGTTTAAAGGCACAGTACACCTATATGCTTTAACTTTTTTTCACAGCATTGTTATACTCTACCTACGCTTTGGAGCACAAGTTCTACAGGACAACTTTGTTGCTGAGCTGTCAACTCATTATCAGAATTATATCCTTGTGTTGTGATACTGCTCAACTAGAAATGTCAATCTGTTTTCATGCAGAAGGTACTTAAAAGTCATGTACCTAAGGACTGAGACTTTTGACTTCTAGGTGGGCTTTTGAAGTTCAGTCCATTTTGATCGAGGTTTCATGTCAGCATTTTGTAATGGCTGTTTGTAAAGATTATGAGCTGAGACAGTTTCAATCTAATTTGTTTATATCACATAAATCACAACTGCATTTGATACTTTTCAAAAGGAATGAAGGCCTAGATGTGCATGTATTCAAGTAATTTTAACAACTTATTGTGACAAATTTGGCTGTATTTGCTGCATGAATTCAGTTTGCTGCATACCTATCAGTTGGCATGGGGCGTACCAAAATATTTGAGTAATTAACAGTTTAGAAGTCACTGAAAATGCGTTTGTGTGTTGATCTAAGTCTACATGTGGAAGAAGTCATAGCAGAGAATTTAAGTGGCTTGAGAGAAACTATTTCTGATGTCAACAGGATTACAAAATGTATTTCTAGACCCAAACCATAAGATCCTAGTTCATTCTACTTTCTGAAAATGCCTGTGTGATTGCAACTGCTCCAGCTACTTATAAACTTACATATGTGTTGGGAGCTAGCAGAAAACAATATGTAAAGCCTTTAGTATTTTCCCAAAATGATGGCAAGAAACCACCTTCAGTGTTCTATCTATGGATAGTTCTTTCTCCATGATTCTCAATTGCTGTGCCAAGGAAGAACTTTTTCAAAAGTAAACAAAAGAAAACAACCCCACCTGAACACCCCCCCGTACTCAGCTTTCTTTTACCATTGAAGGCAGAACTATTCAATTTACCATGCATTCCACCACTCAAGAGTAAACCTTATCTCAGCAAATGTTACTTGTGTTAAAGCTAAAGCTTTGTCTTCAGTGGGAACTTTACCTTGAAATAGCTTGAATACATTTGTTGTCGTGGAATTTAAAACATGCAGTTTTGTTTAACCATTCATGCTCTCAAACTTTAGTAAGGTAAACATTCTTTCCATTGAAACAGCTTAGGTATGGTTTGGGTCTTGTATCCAAAGTTAATATGTGTGAAACTATATTGAGCAATATCCTTGACACACACTACCAGCAGAATTCTTATCATTTTATGGTTTATTGAACTTTTATCTCTACACATTAGCCTTCGTGTATTCCCCCTCAAAGAATGCACTATATGGTAAGTGTAAGCAATTGTTTGGCAAACTTAGATTACAAGAGCTGGCAATTAGCAGATGCTGTGTAACATCTTTGTGTTTTGGTTGTTTCATTATGGTTTCAATTTGCTTTGAGTTAACACAAGCAGAAGTTGCACTGTTCCTGAGCAAATTAGTACTGGAAATATGAATGAACACATAAAATGTATACAACTAATTAGCTAGACTTGAATTCTTACACACTTAGATCAAGCTTATAGTCAATATAATGTGTGCATATAATGCACTCATTTTTGCACTGCCTCACAGACAGTCCTTAAGGAGCAACAATACTTGTACCTTGTTCTAAAAATAAGGGTAATATATTGGCATGCTGGCAAACTGGACTCTGAAATAGGTAATACGCTGTTGGAAGAGTAGGGGTGAAGCTGATCTCTTAACATGGGGAAATTTTGGGGAACTTGCTATGAGGAGAGGGCTGCATAGAGCCCATGTAAAGAGAGACAAAGGATTGAATCAGTGGCACTTCTATTTTTGCATTCCTACGTAGAGGATGTAATCTGACTCACATGCTGATTATAAAACATTATCCCTCTCTAGCAGATAAAGATTCTGTAAAATAAATGTTTATACTGAGTGCATTCTCTACTTTAAGCATTGAGTTTAAGATACAGAACCACAGAACAGCCCGAGTTGGAAGGGACCAGGAAAGATCATCTGGTCCAACCTTTCATGGGAAAGGGAGCTTAGATGAGATTATCTAGCACCCTGTCCAATAATATCTTGCATGCTGAGAGATATGCAGGGAGAAGGCACTAAATAGTGGAGCTGGTCCTTTCTCTAAACTTTTTAGAGTAGAGATGGATGGAACTGTTGAAGAAAAATGCTATTTTTTCCATTAAGAAAGAGAAATGTTTGGGTGAGGGTAAAGCTGAAAACTTGCAGTTTGGTTGCAAGAAGTATTAGTTTATAGAAGGCAGAAAGTAAAAAGCTGTGAGGGAAAAGATGTTTATAGCAAATTCCTGGATTGAATTTTACTTGCATATAATTATGAACTGCAGTGAAGCAGCACAGATTATGCAGGAAATTAAAGCCTTAAAACAAGGTAGAGGGAATTGTCATAAATAGCCAATGGAAAGTATGTACTTCCTTTTTGTCTCACCATAAAGGCACAAGTCCGTCCTTCATCTATTACGAGGATGAAAAATAACTGGCTAATCATCAACTTGCATACAAGATTACAATTTCAGTCTACTTAATTTGTAATTTAGAAATAACCAAGAAGTTAATGAAGTCTGTGCTTTTTAAATACATATGAACTTTTGAATAATGATTAATAATAATGAAGTCTGACTTAATTACTATTATGTGCAGGTTGAAATAATATGACATAGGAAACTGCACAAAGGAGGAAATCTGCTTATAAAACATGGAGAAGATCTATCTAAAAATAAGATGAGATAGTTAAGTCATCTCCTTAACTCTTAAGAATACCACGATGTTGTGGCTAAAGGGTGAAGAATTTAAAGGAGAGAATTCCTGTTTGGATATAGTTTTGTTGAAATGTAGTCATAACTGTCTGGGAAGTTGTTGAGTCTTGCTTCAGTGTTGGATTAGAAGTACAGCCACGTTTCTATATTTAATGCGCTAAATTAACCCTTATTTGTATTTTCCAGAATCACAGTTGAAAGACAACCCTGCTTTTTCTATGCTGAATGATTCAGATGATGATGTGATTTATGGGTAAGATTATAAAATACCTATGGAGAGTTACTTTTGGTGTGTTATTTTTGTAATGTTCTATTCCATATTCAGTACATAAATGAAGGCTTTGCAGGTTGCTACTGAAAGTATTCTGCCTAAAGAACAGAAATATAACCTTACTCTGAAACAGAAATGCAATGAGAATGCATGTTATTTTATTTTTTTCTCTTTTTGGTTTCTAAAAGGGATTGCCACGGCACTGATGCAAACAGGTAAGTATTAGGATACTGGCAGGTCATGGAGTGAGGGCAGCAAGAGATGTGAAAGGAAAGGACTTTTAAACTGGCAAGGACTGCAGGAGCCAGGTGGAGTTAGCAAAGAGGCAGTTCATATGTAAATGCTTTAGGGAAGGAGAATGGCTCTTCTTAAGTGTCCATCACTTAATGAAATAAGAATAATCAAATCTAGCAAAACTTCCTGGACTTCTGTGAGTTTATGTAATGTGAGAATTATAGTAGCAGTTAAAACCCATCCTGATGAGGTAGGTGTCTCTGTGCTGGACACTGACCAAACTTATTATCTACCCTTGATGTTTTCACCTCTTACCAAGGACACTGAAGTGGTTGGAACAGTGAGGATGGGCTTAATGCTGCAGTAACCTGAACAAGTTTGTGCTAGATTAGCTATGTGCATTGGTTGAGATAGCTTGCCTTTGTTTAGTTAGATGAGTAGTAGTAGTACCAGCTTGCTTCTATAAGAATCCTTGTGAAAAGTGGCTTGTAGTTACTGGAATAACTTTTATTATGCATCATCCTCCAGAGAGAAGTCAATATATTGTTCATACCTCCAACAAGGAAGGAAAACAGATACCAGCTTCTTGCCCAAATAACAATTTGATGCCTCAATGTAGAATAGAACTTTCCTGTTTATTTTGGACTTCCTATTTGAACACTGTGTTCAGAATTTTTAACAAGTATCTGTTTCACAGGAGTGACTATGAAGAAATGCCACTTCAGAATGGCCAAGCTATTAGAGCCAAGTATAAAGAGGAATCGGACAGTGATTGATTTTGATGTAGACTGACTTGTTCAGCTGGAATTAAACCGATCCTGAAGCTTTCCTAGATGGACAACTTCCTTGGCTTCCTTAGTCTGCCGTCATCTGAACACCGACTCCCAGGAAGGACATCCTGCTTCTGTTTCTGTTTACAAAGCCAAAACTGAGAAAAAGAATGCTTGAAAAGGTTGGGGTGAAAACTTAAAAAAACCAAAATTTTTACACGTCTTATAAATTGCCTGATAGAAGGATGTCTATGGACTAAAATCTTTAAGTCTATTTCCATTTAGAAGTGTCACTGATTATATGCTGATTTTAAAATTGCTTCCTTGCTGCTTGGTTTTTTGGTTGGGTTTTTTTTTTGAGGATTATGTACAGCATACTGTCATTCATCTGTTGCATTTGTGTTAGCTCCTTTGTATACTGTCCACTGCTGTATGAAGTGCCTCATTTCCCTTTCGATTTTCTATCTTAGTCTTTTGAGCTGGAGGCAGGGAATGAAGTGGTTTAGTTTTCTCTCTCTTTTTTTTTTTTAATGCAAGAAACCACAAGCTTTCCATTCTTCGTTCAAAGAAGTGATATAGACTTAAGACCATTTTTAAAATTCATTTAAATGAATTTACCAGATTTGTAAGTGTGAGATACGTGCAAATAGTCATGTTCTAGTGAGCCAAAATAGCCTCAGTGGTGCAAAATTATCTGTATAATATATGTTTTGTAACAGGCTTTTACCAAGTGTTTGTTTTGGTTTTTGTTTTGTTTTTTTAAACAGCCCTTTCAAATGGAAATATTTAGGCAGCAACAAATCTCAGAAGGAAGCCAGTACTCTTCTTTCTGTTTTTTTTTTGTATGCTGGAGGAGATTGTTACACTTACAGAGAATACAGTATGAAAGTTTCATAAAGAATTAATTTCAGATTTCCAAACTTTTCATTTTTAGAGGCTTTTTCTACATCAGATTTTTTCCTTAAGTTGGATGAATAGATAGTTAATCTACATCCTAGGAACAATTGTGGTTGCTCATGTATTGAACGTGCATGAGAGTTAGCTTTTGAGCATGTTCTGTGCATAGTTCAACTTCTTTGTCATACCACAGTTGCCACCTGTACTGATCAGAACTTTTACTAGTACATTTTGTGATTATCTGTATTCCAGTCTGTGCTGGAACGGAGTTATATGGGAATTAAGTATTCCTAGTACAATGCTGCTGCTTCTCTATTTAAAAGCTGGTTTTCTCCTACACCATTGCTCAGTTCTATATTTAAGTGGATGCTGTTTGTTTCTAACTACTTTTGTTTTCAGGTACTTGACCTGTCTGAAAGTATCTTTTTTGTTTCATGGATGTGTAACTGTGATTTACTCTTGTAAAACTTCTCTGCCCTGCTGCTGTAGAAAAGACTCTAGAAAGTACTGTTAATGTATTAGACAGAAAATGGTGCTGGCTTACACTAGGGAATTTTACTCATCATTGAACTAGTTTAAGCAGAAGAGTGCAATGAAGTCCTACTACACTTGCTGAATAGTATTGAGAAAAAAGTAGATTTGTTCTGCTTTGGTGCAACAACTGCTCTAGACCATTCCAATTGCAATAACCTCTCCTGGTCGCTGTTCAAGATCATGAAGGGGAGACTTCACAGCATAGCAGTTTGCTTAGAGAGGACCAAAGCAACTGCTTCATGTGGTTGCATCCTTTCTGTCATAGAATAGTTCAGATTAAATGATTAAATCAGTGCTCTGCTGAAGACAAGTATGGTAAGATACTCTGTGTGTGTGAGGGAGAAAACTTTCTAAAATTATGTAGAGCTGTGAAATTTTTTGAGCGTATTTGAAATATAAAACTTCCTGTACTAGGGATCATTTATTTGTTAGAAGCCAAAGCACTATTGTATGGCTGAAGCAAGGAAACTGGGGGGGGGGGGGGGGGGGGA
>VUYV01000045.1:4053583-4140158 GCA_008711295.1 Anarhynchus alexandrinus
TTTCTTAATTAATCTGTGTCAGTTTAGAAGACCATATAGGAAAACATTAAAGAAGCATTTCAAGTTAGTGGTGGGTTTTTTTTCCAGTGAGCTGTAGTAAGCTGTACCTTCAGCACTTCCTTTTAGACTTTTTTTTAGCAAGTATGGGAAATACCTTTGTATGCTAAAAGAGGAGAGTCTATTTTAATTTTAACTATGAGGCTTACAGCTGTTTGAATTTGCAAAGTCAGACGTGGGAGCCAACTAAGCATCCTTTGCATACCCCAAATCCTTTTGACTTTCACTGGAGTAACAGTGGGTGGAGGAATTAGGTCTTCAGAATTTGATATTTACATGATCCTTATATATACAGATCTTTTTGGCTCTGATATTTAATTCTGATCTAAATTGTTCTGAAGAGAAAAAATGTTTGATTTGACAAAGTATTCTAATATTTCTTATCACAGCCTTGAACTGGTTGTTACTGTTAACCCTGAAATACAGTGTCATGCTTTGGGATTTCATTAACTAAAGAAAATATTTTTTATCTAACTTTGAGATGATAGGTTTTTTTCTAAGCTGTTTTCTTGTCGTTTTGTTTGCATTAACTTTTCTACATCACTACATTCAAAATGGAAACAGGAAAGCTGAGAATGGGAAATGTGTATTTAAAATAAGTATCTCACTATGAAAATAGTGAGAAAATAGTTTCTTTGTTAATTTTTAGAGATTATATTTAAGCAATGTTTTCCATGCAAAATAGTTTTGTATTGCAGAAGTGCTAGAGTGTAATGGTAAGTTTGGTCAAAGCACTGTCGCATCAAATTCAATGTACAGTAAAAAGGCAAAAGCAGTGAAGCAGATGAAGAAATAGTTTTGCTATCAAAAAATCTCAATTTCACTCCTCTTATTTCCACAACTGGAAAGCAGAGACAGTATTTGAGGAATATTACAGTACAGATTGTAACCAGCTTGGGAGTAGGTGCCATAAATTCACCTCTGAGTAAAGCATCGTAACCTAAGAGTGAAACAGAAGAGGTCTGGATAAGAAACTAACCTGGCTTTCCTTTCATTACTCCTAAAGTAATTAAATATTTCCATCACTAGTGGAACTGTATAAAATGAGAAAAGTATGCAAAAAGGCCCCACAACATACAGTGTTCCTGTTCTAAAGGAGATGCCATCTATTAAATAACTTCAAGACTTCCACATACACAATGATCAAGAGGAAATCAATAATCACTGAGTATAAGCCATTCATGAAAATCATTTTCTGTAGTATTTGCTTTAAAAAGACAGTTGGAGTTGGCTGGAAACTTTCCTAGGACTGGCAAAGAATAGGAAGCACAAGGCTTAACACCAGTAAGGAACAGCTAGTGCAACGCACCCGTGGCACTAATACTGGGGAAAATGGGAGGACGGTTCCAGCTAGGAAAGACTTTCATCATGTTGTCTTTCTCTGAGCCAAAACACAACTTTGTATCCATAGTCACATAACTTTTCCCCCATTTCCTTTTGCTTATGCCAGTAATAACCTTTGCATTACTGTAAAACTTTTTTTAGAAGTTTGTAAATATGTAAAATGAAAATATGGAAAAATCATGTACCAAAATGGTATAAAAATGTGTAAGATAAGTGCTCTGTTTAATGAGAAGCTGTAATTAAATGCTGCTTTGAGAAAGTGTGCATGAGGATGTGTTAAATATTCTATGTCTCTAGAAGTTGTGTTAATGACAGCAAATTATCCATTTATGTCGGAAAACTTCATGCTAATATGGAATATGAAGGAAAAACCAATATTTTACTTCAAGCAAAAGTTGGGTATTGAGTTTCTTGGATGACTTCATGTGCATAATCATTGTTAAATATGTTCATAATAAAGTTTTATATCTTTATATTGTATCTTGGTTTTATTTTCCTTCTAGTGAATGACCAACTGTACCATTTTCATAACTTACACATGTATTTTCTTATGCATATTTAAACTCGGTTAATTGCAGAACGATGGGATCCAGGAGGCTCTGTCAGCACAGGTTAACCAGGGAATTACATTTTGGGTTGGGTTTTTTTGATGGTTTTTTTTGCTAACCCTACTTGGGCTTGAAGGTGGAAGGAGGGGCTGCAACTTTTCGAAGCAATACGTTAGCCAGTTTACAAAGGGGAACTGGCACTCTCAAACGGCTTAACGGTGGCTTTGCAAAGCCTGCTGTGCTGATGCTGGCAGTAGAACGTCCCTGGTGAATGTTAGTGCTGGTTTCCTTTCTGCCAAAGGTGCGTGCTTCATGTAGGCTGCTGTCAGATGCCTCTGCCAGCAGGGCTGGAAGTTCTACTTACCCTGCAATGAGCATCCTCTTGGCACGCCCAGGAAGGGCTGCCCCACCTTTGACCCCACTGGCCAGTAATAAAAAAAAAAGATTTAGAGATGCTGAAGTCATTCCTCTCCTTCTTATAGCTCTGTATCTTCCAAGAGTCTGCTCGTAGCTGGTAGACTGCAAAAGTGATCAATCAGCTGTCACCGCCCATTTGGGATGATGATATTCCTTGTATAAACTCGAGGAGAGACTGAAATCTCATTGTGTGCCGAATAAAACGGCTGTGAACATCTCTGCACAAATGTACATGCAACTTACTCCTGCTTTAATAGCAGAGATGGCAGTTAACTGTGAAGCCATTTCCATTAGGTTTCAGTTAAAATAGTTAATGGTGGAAGATGGGTCATACTCATTTGTGGTATTTACACAAATGATGGACCCTCCTCCCCCCAGATCAGGGCTGACATGCTAACATATTGTTTTAGTTGTTGCTAAGTGATGTTTACGTTAGTCAAGGACTACTTCAGCTTCCCATAGAACAACACACCCAAACCTGCTGACAAAAGCAACTTTTTTTCCCAACTGACAGCAGAAATGGATAGGAAGGAGGAGGGTTGAAGCCCTGCACAGGGTTTTATATAGTCTGTTTGGATACACTAAGTAGCGGTATCACAGCGAGCACCCCCCCTGCACTTACCACTATGAAAAACAAATCCTCCACTGCCGTTTGATTTTTCAGTGTTAAGTCTTTCCAGATTGTGGAAACATACCGTTGTATCAGCAGTCACCTCACTCTAAACAGCTTTAGCTGAGAGCTGAATTCTGAAAACATTTGACAGGGCTTCCTAAATATAAGCAAAGGCAGGTCCCTCTGACTCTGGCCCAGAAGTACCCTCCCATACTTGCTTTGTAAATAGTTCTTTCACCTTCACTAGCAGTGATTTACCGCTTACGGAAGCAGCACAGCAGTTCACAGAGGTAGTCTGAAATTCATAGCATGCTCCCATTTCTTTAATTAGCTGACAAAGAAAACCTTACCCAAGCCTATGCTGGAAACTTGTTTTACTTGTTATTCCTCTGCAGGAGACTTATTAACCTGTCACTTAGCCATGTCACCTTGATGCAGTGTTTCACCAACTATCAGAACTCATCACACTCACTATCAGCAAAAGCAAGGCAGAAGGTAGCTGGTAAGTTCTAGACCTACTTAACACATGTAATTGGCTGCAGTAGTGAATGTTTACCTGTGTAGAACTTGCTGAGCACTTCTAGAATGTGAAAAAGTTCTTATCTGTTTTTGTCCAATTAAAACAGTTATTTCTGTTATAGTTCCATGCCCTAAATACCGTATAATCAGATTAAACAGGTCCCAAAAATGCAGCCAAGTTACTTTCTGATAAACATTAGCTCACTTTCTTGCAATTTAGTTGTGACTTTGGCAAAATTATGGAAGTGCTTTGTATTCTGGTATGTACCCTCAACTACCTTGAAAAGAATCGGAACTTTTTTTTAATAACAGAAGAATTAAGTTTAAATGACTCACACCAATGGTTATGAATTTCAATAATTTAATGCTAACCAAAAGTACAAAGTGTGAAAGTCGGTGTCTCATTTCTATTGGTCTTAAAAAAGAAATCTAGAGAAAGTGTTTACACTGCAGCAGATTTCAGTATTAGCACCTTGAAGAGAAGTTCTTGAAGTGTTAAGACAGTACGGCAACACTGGTACAATACTAAGTACAAACATAAACCATGTAACAGCATGTTTTCACATTTCTACGTTTGAAAAAAAGGTACTTAAAAAGTACATTAAAAACAGAAGTTGTTCAGTGTATTCACAGTTTGAGTAGAGATGGAATCAAGTGCTGGAGTAGAAAAGAGAAGGATGAACGATTCCAAGGCAATTATATTGCAAGTCCAAAGGCACTGACAATACAGTACATAGTCTTATTCTCCCATCTCACAGTGCAGGTTCCTACAAAAATAAAAAAGGGTTTCAGAGACAGAAGAAAGTTACAGTAATTAAATGCATGCCCTATATGCACGTTTGTAACTGCTTACATTAAGAATCTTAAGAATGAAGCTTTCACAACAGCGAAGCATTTCATAAATAGCAGAGTTAGCATCACAGCCAAATGGAAAAAACACCAAACTGTGCTGTTACTCCAAAACTATAGCACTTGGGGAAAAAAGAAAAGTATGCTGCCTCATCTTAAGGAGAGTAGCATTAAAGTTGCAAGCTTAAAAATCCAATAGTTGTGTTTCTTACCATCACTGGAGTTGTCCCAGAAGCAAGAGCTTGCTGTATGTAGCCCAGCACCATTCTTTTGCATAATCACACAGGTCACTGTTAGTCAGGAGAGAAGCTTTTATTAATTTATCACTAACTTTAACTAAGGTTTAGCTACATTTTTGCTTAGCATAGTACATACGTACACACATAGGCATATATACATGCTTATCAGTAGTCTACAGACAGGGCTCTTGCTAAGGTCTTCCCCTACCTAACAGCGCACTTGACTGTACCAGCTTTAACAGAGAAGAGAAAGTTGAGCTCACCAATGTACTTGAAAGGCTTCCCCAGCTTTGTGAGTTGGCTTAGCGTTTGCTCCACCACA
Organism: Anarhynchus alexandrinus; assembly: GCA_008711295.1. Lineage (NCBI taxonomy): Eukaryota > Metazoa > Chordata > Aves > Charadriiformes > Charadriidae > Anarhynchus > Anarhynchus alexandrinus. The sequence continues at coordinate 4,058,492 of VUYV01000045.1, forward strand.
CTTGTTGTCCATTGGTTCACCTTGCTGTGCTGGTAGGCATTGCCACCTATCGCACTTTCTATGGCCTGTTGGTGACAAATACATAAAATAAGCTGCACTGTTGTCAATCTACAAGACACCCATGAACCCATTCCAACATGGAGCACTAAATATGAAACCCCATACCCACAGAAAAAAAATCCTAAATACTGCTTGTCCATACTGATTGTTGGAAGTGTTCTCAATTAAAACCTAAACTTGCAGGTCAGAGTTTGAGCCAGGCATAGGGGAAATTATCATAGATTCCATCTTTCCTTCATTTTGTGGTATTTTGTTTATTTGTATTTCCTATCCTAATGTCCTGAAGCCACAGTTATGAAAAGGGTCTTGCATTTAAATAGTCCTGAAGAGACTGAAAAAAGGCACACAACAATGGCTCATTCACACATATTCTTCTATGGAAATGAACTTCAGATTTTTCAGCAGAATCATTTTTGGGAAACAAAACCCCAAATCAAAACAAAAGACCCATGTAGTTGCTGGTTACTAATAGAGCAGAAGCCTTCAGCAAAATAATCCATTTTACTTTTGAGGATGGTTTCCCCTTTAAGATACAAACAAAAGTACCTTAAAGCTGCATGTTTTTCATTGATACATTTTTTTCCTCACAGAAATTGTTTAAAAAATAACCACAAAATTATTTCATACTCAGCAGAGACAGGAACATGTATTAAAGCATGCGTATACAATTTACAGAATTTGACCAAAACAGTTGGTTTGTAACAAGAAAAAGATTGCACTAGTCTACTCCTCAAGAGGAATTCTAGACACAAAAAATAAATCCCTCTGGAAATTTTCTAGACAGGAAATTCATGTTTCTTAGCAACAAGAATAGTTCAATCATTTCAAACAAACAAGAACTCATTTTGGAGGAAAAGCATCTCAAAAGAACACCATAACGTGCATATGCAGAGAGCCTATAAAAACCCCTATATGTTACTGAAACATAAAATCTATCGCTATAGGGCTTAACATACAACATCCCCCTAGAAATTCTAATAGGGATACACTGCAACCAGAGAGCAGCATATGAAATTATTTTAATTATCTTTTGCATTTGTAATACATATCACAACCAAAGCTAGGTATCATTTCCACTTAAAGTATGTACGTTGGTTAAATCAATAATTATCTACACTTTGATAGCAACCTATCTAGAAAATCTATTACATATCAGTTATCAGATTTTCTCAAATGGCTTTTAGCACACGGCATACAACATACTATACTCTCACACCAACAAAACAAAAATATTAGTTTACCTCTTTAATGATGCTACTGACTTCATCAACAACAAAGGAAGTCTACAAAAAAAGTAGAATTTTAAATAATCAGTGGACACATTCTTCTGTTTACAGAGTTCAAGCTTTATTAAGAACATGCACTAGAAGCTTAATTTATGCTTGTCAGATTTCTTGCAAGTCAGAAGATACTTAGTCTTCCTTTATTTGCTCATACATACTCTGTCTCCCTGAACCCAATCAAGTTAACATTCTTAGCAATGTCATGAAAGGTAACAGATAAACTAATATTGGCTAGCCTTTTCAGTCAAAGTTTTCAAATTTTAATTTGAAAGTTTTTTTAAAATAATACATATAGCAGTTCTGTACATATATATTCTCATTTTACAGTAAGCATTAATGTCCACAATTCACAGTGGGGTTGCAGAGATAACCTCCATGTGCAGGCACAGCTTACAGTTAAATGAAACCAACATCTCCAGGGCACTGATGCGGACAAAGCATCAATTCACAGCTCAAGGAAAAGCTGTCATGACAATTTCAGCTGGGGATAAGATGATGACTGCCTCTTGGAAACCAAAGGGGAAATGTAGCTCGCTGGACGTCCCACCACCTTCAGCCTTCTCTCGGGCTCCAGGGAGCAGAGATTAAGCATGTGGAATGGGGACAGAGAAGGTCCCCATATTCTATTAATCTTAAAACTACTACCTGTTTTATTGTATGGTTAGTATCTTTTCCTGTTTTATTCCCTCAGCTGTAAGGTGGTCAAAACAAGCCGCCACCACAGCTGGAGGCAGACCGCCAGCTGTTCAAATGGACAGGGAGCCCTAACAGGCGGGATCCCGCACGACGCAGCTGTCACCCAGGCACGTTTTTGCTACGGGTATCTCACAGCCTCACCTCACAAACCAGAAGAAAGGAATAAGAAAAAAAGAAATGCATGTAACAGCACACTAATTAATTTCAGAAGACTGAATAAAGTTTTCAAAATTAACCTAATCAAGCATATGTCAACTGAGTTGTCACACTGGGAGGTGTGTCAGCTTCTCCAGCTGGCAAACATGAATAACAGTGTAATTCGGGTGTGCAGGCACAATGTAGTTACATCTGCTCAGGAGAATTTCAGCATTATATGCATCAAACATTTGGTCAGAAGGTGAACAGTCTAGTCACCTGCAATGACAAGCGACATTCAGAAACATGCGAGCAGCTGAGTGTTCTCCCTGACAGAAGAGACAGCACACCCCGGCAAGATGTACAGGCAATGCCTTTTCTGTAACTATTCAGAAGCAACAACTTCCTCGCACACTTCAACATTTTTAAAAGCTTTTATGTGCTGTGGCAAACTGCCTTTTATTTTCAGCTTCTTGACTTTGATTTAGTTTCAATATGCCTCGTTTGTTTTCACAGTACTGAATTGTATGGGTGCTTACATTTAAGGTGCACCACTGTATTTAACCGAGTAAGAGCTGTAATTATCAAAATACCCTTTCCCATAGAGCATAGGTTAAGAATACACACGCCAGACATACTGGCAGACACAAAGCATGCTGTCAGGCAAGACGATAAACCAGATACAGATTTTTCTTCACAAAGTCTAGAACCCTGCTCAGAAATGCCTTTCAGTGAGCACAAACACAGCTCACCAAAGTAAACTGAATTAAATCCAACCCAAGTTCTCAAAGGTATTTAGATATCTAATTTGTCTGGAAACAAGTGGGAAAGAGCCATAGATACCTTTGTGAATTTGGTTCTAGAGTTGCTGTTACTTTCCGACCCTCTCCCTTTTTTAAGGATGAGAGTGTGTATGGGTTTAGATGCATTCCGTGACAGTCCCCATATCCAGTTTTGTGACTTGTGTGCTGTAACTGAGTTGCCAAATAATACAACACTATTCCATCCTTTAATGAGATTTTGCGTTAAAAAGTAATGGGGAAAAAAAATCAGAAGTTTTGTGATTTGTCTGAGCTACTTCTTGGGCTCAAGAAAAGCAGATGCGATGTTTCCAATACCTTGTTTAAAAGGGGTGTTCGAAGGCAACAAATGAAAACTGCAAAGCAGTATTGAGTAACAGCGAAGACATTTCTGAAAACAACTATAAGACTAACGTTTAAGTATGTTAATTATAATTTTTTTTAAAATATCTGTAACTGTCTAACAAAGGCCAGGCCAAGACCAGCAATCAGGACACGGCTTTATAGGATAGCACAAGCCTGACACACCTTCACCCCTCACACTGCTTTGCTATTGTCTAACCAAGTCACAATGCAGCTGTTGAAGAACAACGCAGCAAATTGCCACAGCTCAGAAAAACTCCCTCTGCAAGGCCAACACTTGCTGGGCAGTTGTGATGAAGGGTCTCATGATGAAGAAAGAGACCCTTAATTTATCTGCCTTTGTATCTTCGTTAATGGGGTATATAATAGGACAGCTGTCTCATTAGCGCGCCCGTAGCATGCAGACTATCTGCTTGAACGCTTCTTTCCGCCCAAAAATAGCTTGTTCGAGTCTTCCTCACGCTGATCTAAACCAGGGCCGGCCCACCCTCCGCACCGCAGCCCCGCAGCTTCACCCTGCGGCCGCAGCCAGAGGCCACCGCACCCCCCGAGCACCCTCTCCGCGGCATCTGCAGCGGCAGCCGGCGGGAGGGAAGCAGGCACGGGCAAAAGGGAAGAGGAGCCCAGCGAACACCCGAAACGCAGACGAGGCGCTGGCCCACCGGCCCGGCCGGTAGCCACATCTGGGGACGGCGAGCTCCCGGCACGGCCCCGGCCCGCCCGGCGCCGGGGGGGGATGGGGGAGCCGGGCCGGGCGGCAGGAACAAAGGCCGGGCCTCTCCCCAGCCGTTGCCTGGGACGCGCGGCTCAAGAGACACCGCCAACCCCCGCCGTCACCCCGGGGGAGACCGAGGGGTGGGGTTCGGAGCGGACAGGCATCGCTCAAGACCCTCCGCCAGCCCGCAGCCTCCCGAAAGGCGAAGCCCCGAAGCTGCCTTCCCCCCATCCCGTTACCTCCTCCCCCGACTGGAAGTCGTCCATCTTCCCGCTGGAGCCCCTCACGCCGCAACCCACACCCCGGCACCCGCCGCCCCCCGCCCCCCTTCGCCGCCGCGCCCCACGCGCCGGCCGCTGCTCGCAAGTGCGCCTGCGCCTCCGGCTCCGCGGCTCCGCCCACCTCTCGGCCTGCACCGCCCGCCGCGCTTGCGGAGCCGCTCTACGCATGCGCGCCCGTCTCTGCTCGGGTTCCGTACGGCCCTGCGCTCCACTCCCCCCCGAACGGCTGGCAGTGCGCATGCGCACTCCTGCTCCCGCCTCCCCGCCGCCGCTCCCTTTACGCCTGCGCGATGCGCTCTCCGCGTGCCGGGCGCGTAGCAACGGGGGGCGCCACCGCCGCCGCTCGCCAAGATGGCGCCGTTTCCATAGCGACAGCGCGGAGGCGCTTAGCTGTGATCGCCACGGCGTTGTCCAACGCCCCGGAGCCCGGAGCTGAGAGCGAGAGCGAGAGGGAGAAGGCTGCTCGTCGCGGTTGTGTTCTCCGTACGGAGGGATGGATTTGCTGCTTGTGCCCCGCGGGCGTGGCTGAGGGCGGAGGGGTGGATCCTGGCGGGCCTTCCCCTGGGAAGGAGGATCTGCTGCTTGTTTCTGGAAGCAAGAGCGTGGAAAGAAGGCCTGAGCATGGCATGTATGCCCGGGGACTGAAAAAAACCAACCCAACCTGGAAAGTCATGAAGAATATGTGTATTATTACAGTTCTAAGCAGATCCAATTATTTTTAGCAGCCAGAAATGGCATCTGGACAATTAAATTAAAGGCCACACTTTTCATAGTTTGGGTTGGTTGTTTTTTTTTTCACAGATTTTGTGTGTGTGTGTGCAGTGTTGTCCTGGTTTGAGCGACACAACACTAATTTCTAATGCTTGGGAAAATGCACTTTTAGAAGACTCTAGTGTCTGAATTTGTGAAAATATTTACTTTATAGCCGGCTATGGTATGTGGGTTTCAAGGTCTCAGTGTTTTAGAGTTAGCCAGGTGCAGGGATGAGGAGGAGCAAGACCCAGGCACTTGACCCACGCTGGCCAACAGGGTTATTTCACACCATGAACACCACATTTAATATAAATTAGAAAGTTTGCTGAGAAGTTCTGTATTCCTTGATGGCTGCCATCCTGAGAACTTCTTGCCTCTGTGCCAGACCCCTGAGCCCTTCCCTTCCTCCAGAAGCTGCAGCGCTCACAGTGTCCCACATTTGCTGTCCACTGCTGGGAGCGCACAGCTTCCCACTGATAGAATTGGCTGAGTATAATCCTTGTATATTTTATATTGGTGTCAGGGTCAATATTGCTTCTTTAGTATTATTAATGTTAATTATTTGGTCTTATTCTGTTAAATCTGTTTATATTTCAACCCTTGGGTTTCCTTGTTTTTCCCCCGATTCCCCTTCCCAGTGGGGAGGGGGTCATCAGATGATAGAATAATTGTCTAAACAACAATACATTGTTGTGAGTTTCTCAAACCATCACAAGTGTTTACAGATTGCCCAAATTACTGATGATACCAACCACCGAGAGACGATGTCAACAGTGGAGGATGCTCTTCAGGTTCAGAGTGTGCCCTCTATCCCAGGCCTGGCTCCAGGGCGGACATCGGCCCTATGCTTTGGCCTTGTCTCCAATCCCCTGTCAGGCCCTGCCTCCTGCTTCTCCTGCAGAAGACGACCTTGACCGGTCACCTCACTTTGGGTCTGCGTGGGCACCCTGTGGGCAGCACCCGCTCTGCCCGCCCCGCTGGGATGCAATGGGGGCTGCAGCTGGATGCTGAGCTCGCCCTCGGCCCTTCTCTGAGCCCTGCCCGCCTTCCCTGCTCCCGCCGGGCGGAAAGCAGAGGCAGGACGGTGAGGCCTATGGGAAGGCAGAACAAGTGGTGCTTGCTTCGGCCAAAAGAATAAAAGGCTATAACTTGGTTATATTCCTCGCATGTATAAAAAAACTGCAGCAGTTTTCCATGTCCAGGGGTGAGAGGGGGAAAATGCAATGAGTTAAAAGCATGGCAATTAAGGCTTTGGTTAAATATTAGGGGAAAGCTGTTAGTAGGACTAACATTCCTCAGCCTGGATTTGTGATAATACAAATCTGTCGCTGTGGGTAGTTACAATCCCCAGGTTATTTCTGGTCTTTCATTTAAAGATTTGCCTGAAATGAAGGCCCAAAATCACCCAAATATCCTTTGTTGAGCATAGCTCTGTGCCCCACTAACAGTTGCTTTCTCTGCAGTGATACAGGTGAAGAAGATGATTAAAATTGACATACACAGGTGGAAATGTTTGAACCTATTTAACTTAATAAGGTTATAAAATTGCAGGCTGTTTAATTTTGCCATGTGAATAGAATTGCAGTGTTTTGTTTAACTAAAAAATAGTATTTCTTAAAATACACAAAACACTAAGAAGGGCTTCTGCATTCTACATACAGTTTGTCTGGTAGAGCCAGGAACAAGAAAGGAGACTGACCTGCAAGAACAGCCTCTCTTCTTTTCCAGACTTTGAAATAATTTGGATGTAATTTTGAACTTCGTTACTCATTCTTGTTTCTGTAATAGAATAAATTGGGATATCCAGTGCAAATAATATTTTAACTTTCAGATTTCCAGTTGTAAGGTAAAATAATCTTCTTCTTTTCTTGGATGCATAGAAAAGAAATTCTTTTGAACTTTCATCTATACTGATTGCTTTGTCATTCAGACCTGCGTAGAAAACTATTTTGTTTTCAGGAAAGAACTGTTCATGATACAAGCAGAGTTTTCTATGTAAGTCCTGGGGATGTTGAGTTTAGTAGTATTTTCACATCTGTAGTATCAGAAAAAGAAATTATGTAGAACTCAAAGCCACTTCTCTTCCTGTGTGTGGCCTGAAGACTGAGCGTATTTTGATGATATCAGTCAGCTTTTATAGTCTCTTGCACAGAGTCTCTTTTTATTGTTAGAAAAATGAACAATTTCTCTTTGATTGCTAGTTGCTGTCACTGGTAACAAAACCAGAGACTTGGCAAAAGCTATTGTAACCTTAGAGTTCTTCTTTGAGTGTGTTTGCTTTTAGATCTTTTGTGGATGCTCCTCTGTACATACATCGGTCTAATTTTGGTGCCCAAAGGAAGGAAAGGGGGTGGAGAACAGCCACCATTTTTCTTTAAGAAAAGATAGTAATAAGAATACTACTCATCTCTTAAAAGCAGGGTACTGCCATGCATCTTTCTTTGATGGCTGCTGAAAAGGTAAGGACATTGTTTTAATCTGTTCTATATGACATTGCACAGAAGGATGCATTTTTACTTACTGGGATGGTGGTTTTTAGACTGCAAAGATTTCATGGAGACACCACAACTGGAACTTTAAAAAGTGGGGTTTTTTGGTTTTGTTTGGTTTGGTTTTTTTTATTTTAAGTGCTGGGGTGGGATGTTATTAAAACCACAAGACATAACTTTGGTAAAACATTATCAAAGAAGTTATAAATAATTTGCATGTGTGTATGCAAGGATGTGAAAATAAAACTGATAAAACTGTTGCAGCCAGGTAGTATAAAATAACACTTTTAATTTTCTTAACGAAGAATAAATTTACATGATTGAGCTCTGCAGAATAGAAAATAGCCATAAATTTGAAGGAGCTTTTGTGATCATTTTTACTCTGAACCTCCTTAATCTGTGTCCTAGCTACTGATGTATTACATCCATCTTCTGGGTTAAGGGATGAAGTAATCCAATTATCTCAAGTCAATGACGGCTGTGACTTCAGAAGATCAGTTTATTTATACTTATTTAATTGTCATTATTTTGCTAATGCTTAAGGATCTGAAAGGACATCAATAATACATTACATGCAAAATTGCTTTGAGAAAAAGTAGGTTGCTAAGTCAGGCATTTCTAAGTTCAAAAACTTAAAAAATAAGCTACCTTTTGCAAACTTAATCTTATCTTAGGTAGGCCTTTTGATTACTCTTCAGTTACATAACATACTATTTTAGCCTGATAGAAAAGAAAAAAGCCTGGTCTGCTGAGATTGCACTGCGCGTGTGCGTGCCTCCCTCTACTAAGACGTGACCATGTTGGTCATCCCATCTCCTTTACAACGGCTTTGAGAATTTACATGCTAGTTTCAGAAAGCTACTGATCCATCTGCAAGGTGCCTGACGCTGCATTATTTTAAATACGTAATTTAAAATAATGCTTGAACAAAATATTTTACGGGAGCTTTGTGCTGAAAAGGGAGAAGTGTCGTGGTATTTACTAAAGAGGTTGCTGTTGCTTTTGGTTTCACATACAAGGTGCTTGGCTTTGAGGTTAGCTGACTGCGTAAACCAGCTAGCTAGCTGGATTTGATGGGTAACCATGAAAGGAGGGCATCTCTGAAGGTTTTTAAGATTGTTTTTCCCTGTCAAGGAGTGTAATTACTGAAAACACCACTTCTTTATTACTGCTGGAAAACTAATCTAGCGCAGACAGCTTTGGTGTCAGAGAGGCTCTTTTTTTCTGTTAGGAGAGTAGAGAGATTTTCAGCCCAATTTTAACACCTCTGTGAAATGATTATTTATATTAACAGACCCCAAGTCTGTTGTGGGGTACAAGGATTATCCCCTAATTTTGGGGGATATAGTACTTTGTTTATTCTTAAAGCTACCTCGTCATTAAGCTAGATTTTGAGTTATGTTTGAATGTGTGAGAAAAACTGACAGAACAAAAAAATTATCTGAGCTTAAATCTTCATGAAGATTAAAAAAACCCCGACACAACTGTAGCAATGTCGAGATGCAATATTGATAGAGCTGCTGGCTACATGATGTATTTTAAGCTTTATGCTGTGCAGCCTGTGATGATCTTGCCCAGCAGCGAGAGAGCCACAGTGGCTTTTTCCCGCTCTGCATAGTGCAGATACTGTAGGACGTAGGGCCCCTGGCACTTCGCTCTGCGGTAAGCTTGTTCTGCTGTCTGGTGCCAGAAGATGATCCTAGTCTTTCCATGCTAGTCCCTGTTGGCAGTCTAATGCTGGCATTAGATTCAGTGCTTATGATTTATCACTGTGAGTAGGATATGAAGTGTAGCAATAGACCAGCTGGTTTTGATGATGGTGTTTGCGGTCTCACTGATGGGCCAAGGTTGAATGCCCTTCTGAAGAATCCTGCCTTGGGTAGGGCAGAAACCGTGTCTCCCAGGGGGAATAGCTGTGAGCAAGACAAACTGGAAACAAGGGGAGGCTCCAAGTTGTTCCTTCTCTCACACCATTTAACTTTGTGCAAGCTTGAATAGCTGAAAACATGGACTTTTAAAAATGTGTATGCATCTCTAAATAAGATTCTGTATGCCCACAATATTTTTCATACCCTAAGATGTTATCTGAAACCCACTTCCCAAATAAAACAAGCTTGAAATATGGAAAATCTTGTGCCATTCTGTGAAGGAGGGAGGTAGTCCTTTTTTTAAAGTATTTGAAGGAGATACCAAGTAGCAACTATTTCTGTGCTTGCTTAACTGCAGATGTTGCTCTTAGTAACTGTTTTACAGTGGGACGTTCTTAATAGCTTTGCAAAACATTCATATATTTTCTTTAAGATCACTAGAGCAGTTTTATTGGATCCACTTAATAATAACTATCATGAATTTGCTAGCTTTTACTGATGCTTCAGTGGGATTTTCTGATAACGTTGTAGACATGCTAGTCTTTGAAAATACTAGGAGTTTATAGAAAGTGTAACTTACACTGTAATGGGTGTTTTGGTATCCTGTATAGCGCAGAGGTCCCTGAGTTTCTACTGACTGCTCTTTCAGATTGTATTGACTTAAATGGAGCTCAAGGCTCTAAACATGCTCATCAATCCTGAGATGTCAGGTATTTTTGAAGTAAAAGATGAAAGGAGGTGAAGGATGCAGGGGCCTTTGAAAATGACATATATTGTGTTAAAAAATTGCTCAGGCTTTTTTGGTTTAAACTGAGTAATTTCCTGTGAAATTGCATCGGTAAGGAAATAAAATATGATTATGCCTATCTATGTCTCTTTTGTTTCCACAGGAAACCAATCTCTTTTTTTTTTCCTTTGTTAACACTGCTTCTGTGAAATGTTTTGTCCTTTTGGTGTCTGTTGAAGGTTTTAATGAAAAAATATAAAAGAACAGAATGCATTCTGTTTTTAAATACAAACCATTGCCTGCTTTTTTTTTTTGTGTGAAGTTAGGTAACTTAATTGGAGCAAGCTGTATATAAAGTAATTTTCTGCACTGACAAAAATATGTTGTCACTATATATCTGAAGTTTTGTTGTTTGATTGTTTGGTTTTTTGTTGTTGTTGTATTGTTGGTTTTTTTTTTAACTTAAAACTCACAGTTTTCTAAAGTAATGATCCAGCAATGCAGATAGTTGGTCACATTCTCAGCTGAGGTCCATCAGTGAAGCATCAGCAGGTGCTTTGGGAAAGCTTTACCTTTCTGTCCTAGTGTCTAGAGCTTCTATCTAGAGCCTGACTGCATGTGTTTAGTTCAGATTAAGTTTGAAACACTTAACCTGTTTTCATATACACATCTTTAATATTTGGTGTACTGTAAGTGGAACTCTCTTACGTTTCTTGTAATACACACTAGACAGTGGTATTAAAACTGAATATGGTGTGTAAGCTGAATTAGATTGAATAATAATTTCCTTTTTCTGCTTTGCTGCAAAGAATATTAAAATTATTTTCTGTTTTAGTGGGAGTTTTACAAAAGTGAAGGTCAGAATATCCAAAATGCAGTTGTGATTCTGTTTTAATTCTATACTTGTCAAATATTTGTACATTAACATCATCAGTTTGGGGCAAAAATTGTTAGTGCATTGAACTGGAAATAATATATATCTTAACTCTTTAGTGTTTATGTGTATTAACAAAGATAATTGGTTATTAAACTGTTTGTCTAGACTTAACAGACATAGGTAATTGATAGAAGTGACTCTTAGAGACTGTCTTTCCCTCTTTCCTCTTAGGCTTCTGATGTTTTTGTCTTTTCAGTAAGACGAGATTAGAAAGGGGCATTTCTGCCTCAACCAATATGACTTCTAGTCATGGGGCCTGTAGGCCTGTGTTCAAAACTAACTTAAGCTTCCTTACTGGTTGTTTTACGCTGACTGTACAAAAAACGTGAAGGTACATAGCTGAGTGTTAATGGACAATATGGTGAGACCATCTGAAGAACGGGACTGTCTTAAAACCTCTTCTGTGTCTGAATTAGTGCTTGAAGGGTCTGAGTATAGCAAAATGTGGTCTTCACATACTATTTGCAAGGTCTTGAAGAGGTGAGGAGAAGAGTTAATAATATGTATTCTTTTTTTCCCTAGGCCTGAAAATCCCACATCTACAAGACCAAATAAAACAAACTATTCCCCCCACTGCTTTACACCACCTCTTGGTGAATTGTATCTCCATCTGGTGTCAATTAAAGCCCTATCTGGGACCTTGCTGCAAGCTCTCATCTCTTTTGGAACCACTCTCAGCANAAAAAAAAAAAAAGAAAAGAAAAAAGAAAAGAACAAGAAGTTCTGTGACATGAAAAAGACAAGACTGCAGTGACCTTGCTAACTGTTCATATTCCCTGGGTAGCAGAGGCACTTAAGCGATGACTTGTGTGAAGACAGACATGGTTATTTTTCTGTTCAAGGATATGACACAGTGAAACGTATCACCAATCAACTCAGAGCACAGGCACTGAGTAAACACTCAGACCCCGTTATACTCTAGAAAGTAGTACCCGTTGTTCTGGATGTAGTAGAACCATAGGACTGGAATCTACAAAATAAGTAAAGTTTGGCAAAAATGGCCTGTGAATTTAATCTAAACTTCCTCAAGGAATTAGAGCGAGAGGCTGTTCTGGAAGTCCTGTACCGTGACCAGATGGTGAGAAAAACAGAGGAGGAAAGAATAAGGTATCTGCTGTTCCCCTATTCCTGTATTTCTGTTCCTTTTTTTTCTCAGAAGTATTCTTCTTCCTCTTTGCTGTCCTTCCAAATGTTTGGGGTTTTTTTCCTTCTTGTTAGCTAATGCCTTTTTATTCTCTGGGAAAACTAAGAGCTATGCAGAGTTTCTTGGATTTACTGTTACTAAATGGCTGCTCTACAGTAAAGATGGGCAAATACTGTTCAGTGAGTAATCTGCTTGATGAATTTTACTTCCAGTCTCCATAGAAAATTCAGTTGCCGCCCGTATTTTTCCTATGAAAACTTTATGGCATTCTCGTCATGTTTCTATGTATGCCTGTATAGTCCTGGTAACACAAAACATGTTCAGACCTTTGGCTGGCTTATTTAACTTATGTTGTGCCAAAACTAGAGTTAAGAATCGTTGGGTACCTGCTCTTTGTGCTGAATCTATCACTGTCCCTTCTCACATACAACAGGTAGCAAGCACTCCACACTGTCTTGGAGGTTGTTACTAGTGTTAATAGGTGTCATTGGTTAGGAAAAGTATTCTATTTAATTAGTTCACACTATGCAAGTATCTCAGTTGTGAAGGATAGGGGATAGTCCTCCAGCATTTTATTTGCTTTATATCAGGACTGAGGCAAGGATTTCCTTGCAGCTTGTACCCTGCATTGTCAGGTTGCATCCCCATGTAAAACAGGGTGTTTGTGTTGCTAAGTTAACAATTTTTAATCTCTTAAACGTAGAAGCTTAAACTTTGTTTACAGCAAACTTTTATGTAAGTATACCTGGACATATTAAATGTGAAAAGTATGTAAAGGGTTATAACGAAAGTCTGAATTGGTTAGAAAATCCCTGACAACCGTTGATGATGTAGTTAACGATTAAAAACATAGATCTTGATTATTGGTATGTGTAATGGAAGCAAAGTCAATGAAATGGAGAGGTTGCAATATTTTGGTCTGATGTGGTTCTTGTTTAACTTTCAGATGATGCATTTGTTATGATTATTCTTACTTGATAGAAATTTTGATTCTTGGATAAATATTATAAAAACATCATCAAATGAAAGAGAGCACCATTTAGTCTTGGTTTTGGTGTGTTAGTGCATAATCACATGCACGCACAATTTCGGTGCCTTGCCCTGAGCGTGCATAACTGACATGAACAGAACCCCATTTATATTAGACTATTACTCTGTCTGTGTGCACAGTTGTGGTTGCGTGTTCAGTCACAGTGCAGAAATGCTGAGTGCAGACACTTTCAGACAGTGTTCAGTTGAAGTCAAACTTGAGGGCAGGTGTCCCACTAGTAATGACATTGCACAACCAGGGTATAAGCTTGTGACTTGCATCATGGGGTTTTTGGCCTATTTAAATTTTTTGTTTGTTTTTTTTACCTGGGGGATTAGGAAACTGAATCAGCAGCTGCAACAGCTTCGGTGGAAAGGGGCAAGAAATGTAAGCCATGAATATCAGGAGAGATCTTGCGCTCGCTGTCAGAAATCGCTTGGGTTATTGATGAACAGAGGTGCAGTATGCAACGGGTGCAGTCATCGAGTGTGCTCTGAATGCCGTGTCTGCCTGAATCCCTGCCTTTGGAAATGCACCGTTTGCTATGCTCACGGGTAAGAAATGTTACTGGTTTGGATAAGTGACAGTTTACACTGATTATTCAGTGAATGTACACTAGTTTTGTGTGTATCTGTTGCTTTAAACAATTAATGAAACAAAGCTGCTGCCAAAATGAAAATGTTGGATGAAGTCCTGGTAGCAATGAAATTGATGGGAATTTTGTGTTATACTTCATGTAGTCAGGATTTCCCTTCCTGCATTTAGAAAAATGGATCCTTAATGTAAACCTGAGGTAGTGTGACAAAGATGATAACGGCAAAGCATAGGAACAGTTGTTAGTTTCTGAACTGTAGATAGAACTCCTTCCGCTGACTCAATACGGAACCAGTGCATCATAACAAGTTTCTGAAGGTGCTGTGGTTTTGGTGTAATATAGCCAACTTCTTGGCAATTTCCTAATCACGTTTTTTTTTGCCTCATACTATAGGAGTGAGAAACCTGGATTGATGAATAATTTAAAGTAATGTTTTATATAAACTTAAAAAGCAAAAAGCATTAATAACATTATCAGGAATTGTTTAAATGTGGCCAGAAACTCACATTTATTTACTTTGGATTAGTTTACTGTGTCACCTTGGTTTTGTTCTCCAGGAAACAATCTTTCTTGTACTGTATTGGTACAATTTTTATATCAAAATACTCCATCATAGTCCGTCCTATTCGTCAGAATCTTTCTAAACCAAATGGTTTAGCTATATTTCCACCTTTGATGAAAAATTATATTATGTAGGCAAACAAAGATAGTTTTGAAAATGAATCAACAGCTGTGCTGGATGATATCTATCCCCGTACAAAGGGTGAGGTTTTGGAAAAATTTTAATTTATGCCAACACAAGATTAACGCACCATCTCACTCCCTTGTAAGATGCTACAGTGAGATTTAAATAATGCCTGAGAAATGTAAGGCAAGGTATTGGTCTGAAGCTAAATGAATTTCTACTACTAGTTTGAAGTAATTTTCTATAGTTTGGAAGAAACTATAAACTATCACTAGAAATATGTTCCCCGAATCCTCAGTTTATTTTGTAATTTATACATAAAATAGGCAGATTAGCTCAATCTATATTTGATACAAAGCAGTTACTAAATTTTTGTGCATATATTTCACTATCTATGCTTCATGCTATAAGCACTAAAAGGAAAGGTTAAAGAATTAACTTTCCTTATCCTCCTCTAGATATCTGCCTCCACTTCCTGTGTTTTTAAATTGGTTTCCAGTTATCTGGTGGCCACAGTGGAAATCCCGTATAGAGACTACCTAGTTGCTAAGCTGCCTTGTATAGTGTTGTGCACCCTTAATTATTTCATAAGCTTGTCCAGATATTTAACAGTAAAACCAGGAAAGCATTATTTAATTGAAATAAAAGACACTTTTACTTTTTCTTGAGGAAATTACTTTTTTGGTCTTGCTAATATGGAGGAATTCTTCAGCTGTTATTGAAATCCTCTTTATAGCAAAGAGACAGCACATTTGTTCTTGTTTAGTTGTGATGCAAAGTCCATTAAAATAGGTCAGACTTCTTCTGTTGCCATCGGTGAGCTTCTCATCAAGGCTGCAAATCTTAAGAAGGATAGGAGGTGCAGCAGTGTGATAAATGCCACTCAGCGCCTTTTGTTTACCCCAGTGAGGGGAAAAATACGATGACTAAGAAATGTAAGAGCTGATTTTCAAGTCCTGAGCAACCATAATTTTGAGACTTGGTTACCACTACAGTATTTTTTCCTAAACAGAACATTTTCAGCAGCATCACTAGGAGATTCTCTCCTAGACACTAGGGTCACATTTGTAATGAACATGCTTAAATGCTTAACACATGAGCCTGTGCAGAACTGGAGATTAAACTCTGGGAAGATAATCATTGGTAGTGGGAAGAGTACAAAGGGAAGGCTGAAGATAAGAATCGAGACACTACCAATACAGAGCCCCGGAAGATCTAGTGCAGCCAGAGATTTCAGACATTTATAAGTTAATAGATCTCTGACCAAATTAAATAAGTATCCTGTCTCAAAGTTGGTTTAACCTAATTTTCAAACTCATCTGTGTTCAGTTATGCACAAGGATCTATGGTTCAGCATGAAATAAATAGTACAATCTACACAGGTATTGGATTTTTTGACTATTCTGCATTGCTGCTTACAAAGCTACATTTTAAATGCCTAAAATGCCTTAAAATGAAGCAACAGAAAAAACAGCATCCTCCCTATAGTTTGTCTGTCTTAACAGATATGGCAGACCCAGGGGTTTTGTTGCCTGGCCTTTGGTGGGTATCAGTGTAGCTCTTGTGTTTAAAGATTTTGCTTTCTTACGGAGGCAAGCCCTACATGGGTTTACAGTCTGTATGTTGTTGCCGATTTCAAGCAAGTTTGGCAGAGAGAATGGTAATAAAGAGATTAATATCATAGGAGGAAAATTAACTACTGGGTAGAGAAGAAAGTTTAGCAGTGCCTGCACTGAGAAAATTTTTGCAGTGGGACTTTGTCCTATAATAAGCATCAGAAAATCCACGAGGAACAGAGATATTATGTGTGCCCTAAAAATTAGTAAGACATTTAGATGAGAATTTGGAACCAGTTACATCCAGAGAATCCTCTCCTCGGTTAAAGAATTTTTTGCCTTTCTAATAATGGATGAGTTCAGATTGCAGACTTCGTCAATTCTGTTGGAGACAACAAAATGCAAGAGTCAAATCCGCTGATGATCTGCTTGTGACAGAGCTATTTAGTCTGATATCTTTTTATACTTGTTAATCATTACTTTTCTCATCCTGTCATCCTGGTACCTGTGTATGACATGGACATCACTGATGTTAGCCTCCACAAAGTGGAGAGAGATGGGCATTGAAGCCATCACACTGTCAGGGCTGGGGAGCTCAGTGTTCCCCAGTAGCCATCCCAAGTTCTGCTTGGGAGCATATCCACTATCACTGACTTTCCCCACGCCTCAGACTTGGCTGCAGCTGTAAGCAGTGGTGTCACCACAAGTGCCTGGGGCTGTTACGCAAGTTGGTTGTATAGACTGGAGTGGACCCAGGACTCCTGGCTTCAGGGCAATGCCAACAGTGGTAGGTGTTGCTTTCTATGGGCAGTCCTACATAGCAAAAAGGGAAAAAAAAAAATAATTAAAAAATGGAGGGGAGGAATCCTTTGTTGGCAGACCCACAGCAAAATCAGTCAATGGAGTGAGCAGTCATGAAATCCTAGTTTTATGGTAGGATTAAGAAGGATTGTTGGATTGCTAAATGGTTATCAAACATTTGAAGAAATGCACTTTGGAAAATGTTGATTCAAATGTCTTTTGCTTGTTTTTCAGAGATGTGAAAGTAAAGGCTGGTGAATGGTTCTTTGAGGAACGTGCAAAGAAATATCCAGGTGAAGGTAATTGCTGGAGCAGACCATAAACTGATGTGTAATGTGTAGTCCTCATCTAAGTGAAACCCAGAATGTAGTCTGCCACTGTATTTAATCTTCTTCCACTTGGTGAGAGATTTATCAGAAATTATCATGCAGTGCGTATGTCTATGCACTAAATAGTGCATGAACACAAGCTAGCAGAATGCATTTAAAAGTGTAATTTATTTCATATGAGTAGTAAGAAAATTGCTGGCCACGTCAATTTGAATTAATGAGCGTGTAAGGCTTCTAAGAAATACAATGACATGAAATAAATATAGCAATGTTAAAATATACGTGCAGGAAGGAAATGATCTTGCATCCATGGTTTGTTGAAGTTAAAATTTCAATTGTTTTCACTGAGAAGGTTCTAAAGCTTGAAGAAATGACAGAATGGAATAAAGAAAAACATGTATAGCTGTAAATCAACAGAAAGCTAAACACTTTCTGTATCTTTACTTTCAGCCAGCTGCACTGTTGCCTTGTATTCAGTCTTTTCATTGCAATTAAAAATACAAAGCCCTAAAAGAAATTATAGAGGATGTGGATGGATTGCCCCGTGGGGAATGTGTTTTACCAGCGAAGGGCCTGTTAGTTGTCTTTTTCACCTACAATGACTAATAAGGTGGAGAGGATTTCCTTCCTCTTTCCCTTGAAGTGCCACTTCAGATAGGCAACTATTTCATTTTGTGCCTGACTGTAGCTAAATGTTAGAGTTTCATTTCCAGTATCTGCGTGGTATCTAGATTTAAAAATAGCTGGTAAAAAGGAAAGCACTGTACCTGTTGTTCTCAGACACCAAATCTGATATTGCAAGATACTGACTATCCCTCTTTTCAGTGAAATAAATGACTTCTCACCTTGCATTATCAAAGCTTTGTGGGTGCTTGAAGCATTTTGCTAAGTTAGTTTAATCGTAATACTGTTGAAGTCACAGCGATCTAAAGGATATACAGAAGATAAGCCTGCAGGGAGAAATATGTTTTGTTTAGTTCCTTTGATTAGACCAACTGATACAATTAAAGGGGTTAAAAAGTGGCAAACTTTTGAAACAGCAGCTGTAATAGTTATGTATCCTTCAAGCCTGGAGAGACAGTGCCCTCTTTTGGTTTGAGAATATAACACAAGTGAAGTATGCACTGTAAAATATGTTTGACTGAAAAATATACGTTACACTGAAGTTTTCCCATGTTGCAGAGTACAAAAAAAAAAAAGTTACATCAGTATGCTTTTTATTAGCTTTGTGTAGCCTATACCTAAAGAAAAATATAATATTTTCATAAAAGTGGTAAATTGTCTTACTGACTAATAAATTAAAAATCTAAAAAAATCATATAATGCTGCAATAAATCAAGATACCAAATATTACTTACTAATAACAGAGCATTAAGTCTGGAATTCTGATTGAAATTTGTAACATCAATAAGTGGTTTATTGTTTCTACCACCACCAAGGTCTGCTACTTATATGTAGTTAATATATTATAATTAATAACATCTTCAGCAAAGCATAGATCACATGCTGCTTTCTGTATTAGGAATAATTAATGACTAAAGCCACTCCAGATATTTTCAGTTGGCCGTTTGTTACATGTGTTTAGCCTTTCTTTCTGTTGGCAATCGCTTGGGAGCAAACTACATTTTTATGAGTCTTCATTGTTTGTGCCTGATGGAGCGCTTGCTCCTTGGTGTTCTTTACATCATGTGGCTGCTCACCTGAGGAACGTGACATGGTTGCTATTTCCCAAAGGGATGGCCTTGGCAAAGGGTTTTGCTCACGGTTGTGAGCTGGTCATGCGTTTTCATGATTGTTCAGGTCTCTAGTAGGAAAAGTGAAAAGAATTTTTCATAAGATGCAAGAGATGGCCACACGCCTACTCTTGTACGCATTTTCAAGCTTTCCATAGTGTTTGAGTTTTATGGTTGAAGTGTTCTTTAGTGCAGTGGGCCCGTGCACTACCTGCACCTGGACCTCAGGAGGCTGAGAGCACTTAGCAACCTGTAGGAATGGGCCTGTCAGCGTGTGTACATGATTGTCCTCAGCATTTGTGATGAGCTTATCTGAATGTGTCACCTGCGAGAGGTGAAGGTGAAATCGTGATAGAGTTTGTGATACAGGAGAGACCTGCGTGTTGCTTGGCAGGGATGCCGATACATCGGGTGGGGGTTGATTTCGCTCCCCACTTGTATGTGCATGAGCTTCTGTAAATACAGGCCGATTTCTGAAAAGGCTCTGATTTTTAAAAGTATTATACAGGCATTAGTAACTGCTAAATGACCTTTGGGTGTTGGTCTTTTTTCTCCTTCACAGGCAGACATGAAACAGTTGGTGCAAAGCTGTTGAAATCTTATCAGAAACTGAGGTAAGACTCATAAAAGGACAAATAGTCCTAGGACACGGAGAATTTGCATAGGTGATACATTGTGTGTTATAAACCAGCCAGCAGTTTGTGGGTTTTTGTTGGGGTTTGTTTTTTTTTTTTAATTATGAAAAACAAATTCCAATACTTTTGGAGTACAAATGATAAAAGCAAAGAAAAATTTCCACTTTTTTCTCTCGGCAATCCATAGAAAAGGTCTCAAGTACAGAAGAGAGTACTATGTTTACAGTAATAGTTTCTTATTTATTTGAAATGAAGGGATGTGCATTATTTTTGTTATATCTGCTTATATTTTTTGCATATCTTTTTACCCTATTATTTTTCAAATTTACACACTACTTTTAAATGGTCAGAGATTAAAATTATTTACTAGGTATAATAGCAATAACATCATTATTTGCTTAATGGGAGCTATTGCTGATTTGATTGCTTTAGAATAAATAGTAGACAACAAGTTCTGTATACAGTAAGACCCATCCATTTGCCAAAACTTAAAACAAGTAAAAAATCCAGTTTACATTGAATAAATACTTTGACTTGAGGCCTAAGCATGACCTTACTTAAGTTATTACCAGTGATATATAACGAAATAGCAGTCATCTTAAACTATATTGTATAAAAGAAACCTTCGTCCTTAAAAATTAAAAAAAAAAAAAGTAAAATAAGATACACAGAGATGGCCTCAATTTTATTATAATTATCTGGCGAGGCAGAGCTGCGTAAACTTATAATCAGCTAGATATAATCCTAACCAGGGCTGTATAAGGACATGCTTTTACCTACATGTGGTAAAAGCAAAAGAGAATCAGAAAGGAAGTTCGCTGGCTGCCTTTAGGGTCCGTGATTGTGCCATGATAAGAGAATTAGTCAGATAACTGTAAGATTTTTTTTCACAGACCAGGGCTATTTACAACAGATGAAACGCTTGGAATGCTGTGAAGGGGCTTCAACAGCTCTGGGCCCAGGCAAGGAAGGATCCTTTTAGTATTGTAAATAAAGATGACTGTTTTCTGAAAACATCTCTGAAACAGAGAATGGGGTGTGTTACACAGGAATTGTGTTTTAGCACTCAGGACGCAGATTGTAATACTGCCAACCATATAGAAATCTAGGAAGCCTGCCCTAAGTTAGGTCTTCATGGTTGTTTTAAATACATAATTCTGCCTAGAGCAGCCCAAGATTGAGAAGATAGAAAGGTAGTCCTAATTCTTATGAACAGGCAGTTGCAGCCTGCGCTGCAACTCTTAAAGAGAGAGGGTCTCAACCCGGATCTTTAGATTGCAGGAAAAACAGATAATAGAGATACTGTGGTTTATTTATCCGTCTATTAACATAATTTATTAATTGTTGAACTGCTTATTGTCTCTTAAATTTCTAGTAAAATTTCTGTTGTACCTCCAACTCCACCTCCTTTCACAGAATCCGCAGCAGGAAGCAACGTGATGGTAAATGTACATATCTGCAAAATATATGTATATACGCACCTCTTCGGGTGTCATTTGTATGAAAAGGCCAGCCACAGAAACACAGCAAATAGCAACTGCTGTAGCATCATACTGCAAAATAAATGCTGCCTTATGTTCCTTTGCCATTTTTTTTAATGCTGCATTGGTAGTAAGAGAGAAAGGTCAGAGTTTATCATGAGGGATGTTTTCAATTAGTTTTCAGTTTTTGAGGGAAGTGATTAACTGCTCTATTTGGCACTAGAATACTGTGCCTGGTTTTTGGTGCCTCGCTGCAGAAAGGCTGGACTGAGATCTCCCGAGCTCCCCTCCAGCCTGAAAGATCCCATTATCCTGTGATATTCAATAATTGTTTATAAAGCAACCATTCCATGTGTTACTTTCATTACTGAGTGAAAAACAGTGAATTTGATGGTTGCTTTTGCATTACAGTTTCTAGTGGACGGAATAGTAGGACATGGCTCAGAACTCATCGAAATTGCCCTGAATTACTATTTCAGTTCATTTTGGACTGGACCCTCAGGCCTTGGTTTTGAAGCGCGTTGCAATTAAGTAAACAAACATTCTAATATGTGCTTAGCTGGAATTTGATGAAAACTCTTTGATTCAGAGGCACAGGAGCAGATGTAAGAGATAGGACTTTCCTACTCAAAGTATTAAATACACTACAACAAATCAGTGGTGTTATTAGTTGTATTTATGAAATTGCTATGTGATCTTCCTACAAGGAGTTCCACTTATACTCCAAAGAGTATGGAACTGAAAAGATTATTTTCCATCTTCAAACGTTAGTGTGACAGTTTTCAACCATGTCAACATATGTCCTCAGGTGTATTTGTCTACAGAAGTGAGCAAAGGGCTGCAGCCTTACTATCTGATTGTTATGTAGTCTGTAGATATGTGATCATGGAAACGTTAAAACGTCAAATATTTTGTGTTTTCTAACTCTTGGCATCTCCCGTTTGCAGGAACTCAGTCAGTCTAAAAGTTTTAATAAATCTGTGGAAAACTTGTTTTTGTCTCTCACAACACATATAAAAAGTAAGTAGCTTTCACTGCTTTGTCATTCTAGAGTAACATAGTCAAATGTTTCCATTGTTTGGCCAAATTGTTGGCCAAAAAATAGTTACAAACTAACAGGTATTAAGTAATGGCTGAAATGACTAATGCCAAGACTGAGCCAACCTGAAAAATAATACGGTAAGTCTAATTCTCCTTCAGTATTCTGCTGGTTGTTGAACAAGCTAGTGATACCGACCCGGAATGCCTTTCTTGTAAAGATGTGAAACAACTGTTTAATGTTATTTTTAAGTTTACTGCATGTTCAGATGCAGTGTATTTAACTCACATGAGCACAGAGTGATAAGCACTTTCTATAGTAGTGATCTTGGTGTTATCTCTCTGACTGAACCCCAACTGACCCTGTCAAAGAATCTATTGTGTAATGGGAGTAGAGTTTACTATTTTCAATCACTGGCAGTTTTCAAGAGGACTTCCTTCCTCTTTCTTAGTCTGTCTAGTTGTGTGATTTTTTTTCAGTGCAAACTTCTAAGAGCCAGTGAGTCCTAACAACTCTTCTTTCATTCTGATCCTTTTGGTTCCTTCCATTCACTTATGCTGCCTGCTGTTCTTTAGGGTGCAGACTGTGTATGCACCTCTAAGGCTAACTACCCTCGGGACAGCCTGTCTTTGTGAAGAACAGATTAAAGGCATCAGTGACCAGAGGAAAACAACTTCTGAGCCTCATGAAGATTACAGGGGCTTTCAGATTTCCATGTATTTGAACAACCTGTAGTGTTTTCTTGCTAGCTTCATCTTTAGACAACCCCAAATGTGAGTGTTTGGTCTTTCCTCTGACTTCTTCCACCCATCCTAAAGGCCTGTTCCCTTTTAACTGCACAGATTTAATGTTGTGTATGTGTGAACACACATTAAAGCTATGCAGAGACACAATGGCTGCCTTCCCTGAACAGAAGTGTAGTATAAGGCAGCGTAGGATCCTTTGTTACTGGAAGCAGATAGCTGAGGCAGTACAGAATTGGATGCAAAGTAATTTATTCTGCTTGGTGTTAGTTTGAAGTCTGGTCATATCCCACAGTTACTGGTAAACACTGTCAGGACTGCAGCAAGCTAATTTAATAGTTCTCTGCTACCAAAAGGCAGGTCCTACTCCCCCCACATCTTCCCTCTCTGTTTCTGGCCTTATGCTACCATTGCTTCGCTTGAATTAGCACCAATGTTTCTGGACCCCTCTGGAAACTGATTTAGAATCATAGAATCGTCTAGGTTGGAAGGCACCTTTAAGATCATTGAGTCCAACCATTAACCTAGCACTGCCAAAACCACCACTAAACCGTGTCTCTAAGCACCACGTCTACCTGTCTTTTAAATACCTCCAGGGATGGCGACTCCACCACTTCCTTGGACAGCCTGTTCCGATGCTTGACAAACTTTTCATTGAAGAAATGTTTCCTAATATCCGATCTAAACCTCCCCTGAAGGTCCCTCCTTGAGGCCATTTCCTCTTGTCCTGTCACTTGTCACTTGGGAGAAGAGATCAACCCCCACCTCTTAATTAATTTAGCTAATTAAAAGGGCAGAACATTAATGCAGACAAAATATGTAGGTACTCTGCTGATTTAGTGAGTTAAATAGGCTTCAGGTAAGGTGTATATGTTGGAGACTGACAAAAGAGGGTGCTGGGCCATGTAGCCAGGATTGAGGAGGGAAGAGCAGTGATTGCAGAGGGGGGTGGCAGCAAGTTGTTAGCTCAGCTCAGCTGTATGTGAAACCCCACTCAGGCGCTGTCATCCTTAGTTAGGGTAGAACCTTTTAATTTCTGAGAAAATAACAGGCTGTTGCAGTCACTGAAGTCAATAATTAAAAAGTATAGGAAGTCTTATAGAGGGAAAGACTTGGGCTTCATGACTTAAGAAAACAGCTCTTTCAGACAACATGGCCTCTTAATGAAACCTGGTACTGTGCTGATAAATGCTTTCAGTCACGAGTGTCTGAAGTTAGTACTCTATATCTTATCTAGATAAAAATGTCCTGGTTTGCAGAGGTATTTAATACACCCAGCTCTTGTGTATTGCGGTAAATATACCTGGAGAACCTCGCTATGGCTCTGATTCCATCACTGGAGCCAGTGCGTGTGCGTGTCTGAGAGCAGCGGGAACAAAGGATTAGCGTGTGCAGCACAATGCCTCTGTTGTACAGTTTGCTCTTTATGCTGTTACCTCCTGTTCCAGCATAGTTTGGCAGCGACGGGAGATTATAATCCACTGGTTGCCATTTGGTGAATGTAAAATGAGTTGATCGTTGTAGTTTTATTTGCAGTGCAAAATCACCCTTGGTACTAGAGATCGTGTCCGTGTTACTGACCATTTGGGTAGAGAAGCCAAAGGAGGACTAGACAAGACAAATGAACAACCTTTTTTCTTTCTCACACTAACCTGCTCTGGAACCTGTTCATTTTAAGAAAGTGTGAGGCAAGCTTGTGTTTCTGCTTCTATTGCTGGTCAAGCTACTCAGATTCTATCTACTCCATTAGATCTCTCACTCTAGTCTCTTCTATGATCTCTGATTTCACTGTGTATTTTAAAAAACTGGTTTCATTTACAGTCAGAGATGACTTAATTGAGCCTGCCTATGAATATGTCACATGATGCCTTAATGGTGTACACAGCGTACAGTAAACATCTGAGGACTGATTGCTGCTAAGAACAAAACTAACCCAAAGTGGCTTTAAAAATAGCACTTAAGAGTGCTGTTGGTTTTGAATACCATAATGACATATTGTCTACTGTCTGAGGTTCCTCCACAGAGGCTTATGTTGTGAGAGAAATATTTATTTATTCTGTATGAATTAAACATATGATAGCTATTTCATGTATCACTTATAAGTCGTTAATTCTTCATGAGAGCTATCTGGGATTTACAACCAAGTGCCTGCTGCTAAGCCTGCTAGTTTTCAACTTCAGAAATCATGGATGAGTGCTGCCCTTCTCTTTAAGTGAAGCTCTGACTGTACCCTGAGGAATAAGAAGCAAAAAGTGGTGCACTAAATGTCCAATTGTCCTACAGATTTATTTGACAATAAACTAGATGTCACTGAAGTGCTAATTCAGTAAGGTACTTAAGCATGGACGTAAGCTTATCCATATAAGTAATGTTATTGATGTCAATGAGGGCTACTCATGTTCTTAAAATTGTATGTAGTTTGGGACCAGAGTAGTAGTATCTCTCCTTTCATTCATATTTTGTGTAAATTTCTAAATATTTTCCAATATACTCTGCTTTCTAATTTCCATTGTCACGTCGCTTTATGTTGTTATAATGATCTTGCTTTTATCCTGAACCAAACCAAACTGCTTTACAAATGAAACTATATATAGGGTCTGTAGTAGCTACTTCTGCACAGGGAAATTGTGTTCCATAGCATACAAAAATTCCTTGCAGCAGCTATAATGATAGGAAGCAAGGGGTACAATTTCCAGTTGAAACAGCAGGAAAGATTTAGGTAGGCAAAATATAATTATACAAAATGGGGCAAGCATTTACCTTGCCATCTGTTTCTTACCCTTAGGAGGTAAATACTAAAATTGCAGGATGAAAGTTTGAAAGCTACAGAATTAGCCTATAAATCTACAGGATTGCTTGCAGTGTTTGTTATAGTGACTTCTCTCTTTATTTTCACTTCAGAAATCTCCAAGTCCCAGAACGATATGGCTGACAGAAGTCTCCTATCCACAGATTATGGGCAGAACATGGAAAGAAGGAAGCAAAGAAGGAGCCAGTCTGACACTGCCATCAACATTACAAGCAGGGTATCCATATTATTATACACAGTCTCTAACTGTAAGGGCTGTTTCAGGAATGGAATATATTTGTAAGAATAATGACTTACCCAGTGTCATTTTACTTTTATTATATGAGCAGGGCTTAGCTGACGTTCACTGACCGTGGCCAGAACTCTGATTCTTCACAAGGTTTTTGACTGAGTCTGCACACGTGATCTCAGCCCAGAGCTGAAATGTTAGACTGAGATTTTACAAAGACCCTCACATAGGGAGGGAGAGGTTGGGTTCTTTTGCTCTCAGATGCTCACAGACTCTCTTGAGGCCAATTCATGTATGCTCTGTGTGATTGCTGGGCTGCAGGGAGATGCTCTGTCTCTTGTCCTCCTTCTGCCCCTCTTGCTGCTGAACAGGACCGAGCCATGACCATGCAAAACCCATCCTGACACTTTCTGAGCATTTTTAATTTGGCAAGGAGAAAATGTTGACTGCTCTTAGTTGTTGGGCAACTTCCCTTTTCCTTTTGTTTTGGTTACAGTCTCTAGCTTTCAGTGTTTTCCTGAGAAGCTTGAGAAAAAAAGTCATCTGTTTTTCCACAAATTGTGCAGGGCTGGAGGTGATGTCACATATCTGCTTTAAAGTTACACTGAAGATTTTGTTTTGCACGCTTTCACCTCTCAAGTGACTGAACTTTGTCCATACTCGATTTTCCGCATAGTGGGTACTTATTGAATCTCCTTTTTCATCTGAATGAGGTAGATGCTGTCTGCTAAGTGCATGAATTAGATGTTGAGAAAAGCTTTTGCTTTGGGCCAGACCTCATGGCTAATATTGTGCACAGCTCCCTTGGTGCACGCTTTTCACTTTCCTCTGAAGTGTTAGGTGTTGATAAATGGAAGAGATGGGATGTCAGACCACATGGGCGAGTGGTTTGAATTGGCCCAGCAAGGTCTGGGAGCTCTGCAAAATTAGTCCTGGTATTTCTGTAGGCAACTATTTTATAAACAAAATTGGCAACAATTATTAACTACCTGAGTGCTGCTTTCATTGTGGCAAACCACACTTCAGTGTTACTTGATTCCACTGGCAGAGCACTCAGAGTTGGAGATGATATGAACTTAAACTCTGCTTCATTGCATGCTGATCACACACGGCCTGTCATGTTTAAAAGATGGATATGGATTCTTTGGCTTGAGAAATGTATTAGTGGGAGATTCCAAATTATTTTTGTGGGGTTTCAATTGTCCATTTAAAGATTTAGGACTTAATTTATGTCCACCATTTGCATTACAGATTTTGAAAGATAGATTTCAATATTGTCTGTGTGTCAGAGCAGTCTCTGAGTCAGGGAGTTTTTGTTTCATTCAAATTAGTTAGACTATATTTAAGCTAGAATTTTAGTTTTTCTAGAATTACTGTTGATCTTTTTTTCTTGTGAATGTCATGTTTGCCATTTAGGGTTTTTTAATATTGAAGGAAATCTTACTTGTCTATCCCTGCACTTATATGATGGCTTTTTGTATCTTTACTGTGATTTTTAAAATTATTTTTAATCTTGGTCAATAGCACTATTACATTATTCTTCCATTTATTTTTTTCTTTTCCATTTTTGTTTTCCTTTAATAAGGGTAGCTGTTAACATCTTTACTAGAACTATGACTTAAATTTAGGGACAGAACCTGTTTTAAATTACACTTGCAAAACAATTAATTACTCAAATGTGTAACAAAATATGATGTAGAAATCTTACTTGTGATTTCCACCCCAGAAAGAGCTTCCATTTTCAGAGGATGAATCCAAACAGTATTTTTTTTTCCCCTAGAAAGTGAGCATTTTTCTCCTAGGAATGACTGGGAAGTAATAGCTGTAACTCTGCCGTTTTGAAGGTGTAGGGCATAAGACTGGGGCACCACTTCAGTCTCAAGAGCACTGTCTGGTTTTTAAGTTTGTTTTCCAAATTTGTGATACGTTCGGAGCTTGATTCCTTCAGATTAAAGGTGAAAGAGATTATATATAACTTCAGTAATAGTGAAAAACCGATCCAATGGCAAGAACTACCAGCCAGTGTAATATCTGGATTTAGGAAGTTACCTGAATAGTGTTTCCTAGGGCCTCTCATCATCCAAATCTCTAAGTTCGTTAAAGGAACTGCAATTATACCTGCCTCACTGGGGGAACAAGCAGACACGTGCGGGCTTTGGAAGCTGTTTGTGGCGCGCCGGTAGCTGTGGGTTACCCCTCCTGTGACAGCAGATGCACGCTGCTGCAGATGTCAGAGCTGGGCGAGGTGGGAGTCTTGCTTGTGTCGACTGATGCTAACTTTAGCACTGGTAGTTATGTTGCCTTGTCAATCACTTATGTTCGGTTTAACACAATAGAGAAGTCTTTCTGATCTAAGTAGAAGCTAAAATTCTGTGTGTAGTAGGTTGTTGTGGTTAGGCAGTGAAATTGGTGGTGTTTCAGGTTTTTATAAAGCAAAAGACAATTCCTCTGCTGAGAAATATGATGTTTTGGTTTTGGTTGGGGTTTTTTTTTTTGAGACTATATTCTGAATGCATTTTCTGTTTCCTTCTCACAAGAGAACTTAATGAATTCTTACATCTGTTCTTAAGGTAGGGCAGTTATTACACATAACAATTTCTATGTGCTGTAATAACAGAATACTGGTTTGGATTCTGCACATCCTGTTCTTTCAGAAGTAATCTCAATATATTATTTCCTCTGCTGTCCTCATTCTTTAGTGTTTTCTGCTGATAGTACAGGAGGGGTTCCCAGGTTTGTTAAATATATATTATCTGTTTCTTATATGCAAATAAGTCCCTATCCTTTTTGTTGATTCAGTCACACTATATTCTTTCTAGTCTTTCAGGTAATCCATGTTATACATTTTGTTTAAAGAAATTATTTTCTTAGATCCTAACCATGTAAAACTTCTTACCTCACTCTTTTTCTACCCATTGAACAGTGAACATACTTTTCAGAGACTGTATTATCCACAGGTAGTAGTGTGCCAGAATGAGCTAAAATCTATTTTCAGCATATTTCTAGATATACGTATCAGTCTTTGGCACTTCGTTCTATTAACTGTTGTTATTGATAATAGAGGTAGCTGAAGGTAGATCTCAGGGAGTTTTGCTACTATATATATTTATTTTTTTTCCGAAAATTATGAGGGTTTTTCATGGGAAGATTGGAAAAAAGAACACTCAGAAATTTAACCTTTTTCTATAATCAAAGCTAAATAAGAATTTGTGAGTCTGTTTCTGTTTTCAAGCCTCTTTCAACCTATATTTATTCTTGCATGGGTAGACATGAGCAGATGTCATGTCTATTGCAAAACACTATTTTTAATTTTTTTTAATTCCCTGGAGGGAAGACTATTTTTTTTCTTGCAAAATTACTGTTTTGCTAAGGCAAATAAGGCCTTTTATTAGTATATTGTTACTTTTGGTGTGTTATTAGTAGACTGTTTTTAGTAATTGCTGTGGTAGTGATCCTTAGATTATGTGATGGTATGTTGATTTTAGAAAATTATGAATATAATGAATGTACTATTAGCTGAGATGAGAGTTGTAAATCAACATTTAAATTAAGTTACCAAATTGTTTTAGAAAGTGTGCCACCTGCGTGACATTGATCAGAGTGGATTGTATCTACTGAATCTTCTTCTGATAGCATTCTTGAAAGAATCAGGACATTTTTCTTAAATTAAAAAAATTACTTGCTGAATTTCTTACAGGTTAAAAGTACACCCAGCCTTCAACAGCTCATCACTGGTGCCCAAAATGACAGTGAAATTCTGACCCAAAGGAACTGCAAGGAGGAAGAAGGCATAACAACCAGTCCCACAAGTGATGCAGTTTTCTGTGATGGAAAAAAATATGTAAGTTGAAGGGGGAAGGACACCAGAACCAGTGCCTAATGGAGACAGATACAAAAGCTAAGATCTTGTGCAAAATGTTGGTGTATTTTGGATTATATTACAAAATGAATGAAGAATTTTACTTGAGTTTGCATCTGACCAAAGACTGTCTGCCTTTGGCATGGTCCTCATACTATTACTGTGAACTTTTTGCAGCTTAAGCCCAATCAAATTAATGGATAACTGATAGATTAATATATCCGTTAATAATAAATAATTGACAGATCAGCTTCCTCTGAATTTTGGAAATGCAACTAACATTCTTCCCATTTTATTTTAGGGTTGGTATTGCGAACATGGTTCTTTCTAACCTAGTGGCTAGCTTTTTCTCTTAAAACTTCATTTAACTGAAGGGTTTTGTTATTTTGCAAGAACTGTGGTAATGGAAATGTCAGTGGAAATTCAAATGTCAGAATGTCAGTGACTGAAGAGGAAGCTGACAGTGATGGAAGCCAGGGGAGCGGTTCATAGGTTTAGGGGATGGCATTGAATCATCCTCTGATGGATGGCATTTTGAATACTGCAAATGAGAGGGAAGGAAGCCAGGTATAAATGAATTCAGTACATGCTTTAAAGTCTCTATGATTAACTGTGGGAGCTAATTTCTATGCATTAGTGATGAGGCTAAGCAGGGTGAAGTATCCAAAGAATCCATGACTGATATTGTAAAGAAGGGAACTAAAAAGACTTTTAGGGAATCAAAATTAAACCATCCTATTTACTTTGCAGAGGAGTAAAAATACACACGAGGACCTTGGCGCACTCTCATAGTTTACCGCACTGTGGAGTCTGAGGTGTTAAACTGACAAATGGATAACAGTTTTGGATGACATTTGTGATTCTAATGACAACTGTTTGAACTGGGCTATAGACAGCCTAGGCTTAAAAGTGAAATATTTTCTACCATCTTATAAAGGGGAAGGTCAAGTTCCATTAAACTTCCCTTTATGGGTAAGTGTTGGATGTTGATTACCCCTCCATGAAAATGTATCTTCCAAAGTATCAGATGGCATTGCTTCCAGTCATGCCACCATGAGTGCAATACATGAGGTCATTGCTAAATCCCTGTTCACTGAACCAAAAGGATAAGTGATTTTTACATTGAATGTGTGTGAATCCTGATCAGGTGGGAGACATACGTAGTGATATTCAGTCCAAACATCATTAATCAGAACACCTGTCCAGCCTCTCTAAATAAATAAGAGGTTATGTGGAATAAATGTTAGGGACTTTTGCAGAACTTCTTTTCAGACATATGAGCTAAGACAAAAATCTATTTGCATTCCTTTGTTATGAAGAATTTTGGTGGCAAATAAGCATTTTCTGGTCAGATGAATAAAAATGTGTCAGTGAGTGAAAGAGCAGAGCTGAACAAAACTGCAAGGGAGATTGATTACACTGATACCACGTCTCTTGAAGGGGGCAAGATTACCTGCAACAAACATCAGGTCAAAATAGTCCTAACACCTCCTGTGACTTCCTTAATAAGCACCTGACCCTTCTTTTGTCAAGTTTGTACATGACTTAGATCTTATAAGATAAAGGAGATAACTTCTTTAATTTAATTAAGCTGTTGGTGTCAATTTTAAAATTAATATTTGGCAAGATGCACAAACGAAGAAGAGCATCTGCATGGAAGAGAGATACGATCTTATAAACACTACTCTGCACTCTTAGCTGCTGGGTTGTGCAATGCAGAACTCCTTGGTTAACCAGTCCTGTGTGGGTTGGTGTTTATTTTCAGAGGGAGGAATGATCTAACACAGATACTTTAGCAATCTAGGACAGTGTTGCTGCAAGATTAATCACAACAACTATTGTGTCTTCGTGACAAATGCTATGTAAAAAGTTTCTAGGGCTCACCTTAAATAATATCATTCTAAGTGAATGGAGAGCAAACTGTTTGGATTGAGTTGATAATTTGTTACAGTGAAGGCTAGATGCCACTGTAGAGTTACGTGTCTGTGCTGGGCCTTCATTGCAGTTTCATGGCCTCTGTAAATGCTGGACACAAATGTTGTTTATATATGTGGATGGACAGCATCCAAACATTTGCCCCATAGGCAAAGGTAGATGAAAGGACAACAAAGTGGCTGAGGTGAGCTAAGAAACGTCTTTATGCACCAACATATGACAACTAGATGCCTTCGTATTTTAATATTTTCTGAATCTTTTCTGCTGCAGTATGGAGTATGTCATTTTTATATGGAATTAGGGGATCTTGTAGAATATTTACTGGATGTGCAAGGCCACTTTTGTTTCCTTTAATGCATGATAGAACGTAACGTCTCAGCAGAGTACCCTACTATGAACTATGTATTAAATGCAGTCCAGTTTGATGTTTTGTATGTTCTTAGATTTCAGAGGTTTTTTCACTCTCTTCCTTTCAGACATTTATCCCATTTTATCATGGGAAGCCACATAGCAGTTTTATTCAGAGACAATTGCTAGATCTAGAAGTTACCTAAGAAAACATTTCTTAGCATAGAGAGCTTACTGAATAGAAAAAGGCAAAGCAGCAGAATTGCAATTACAGTCATAATTTCCAGGGCTCTTACAGAAACAACAGAACGTTTTATACAGGTTACCTTAAATCTTTGTGATTTGCTGTAGCTCTATAGTCATGTCTGCCAAGATACTGACCTTTCAGGGAAATAATTGTTTTGTCCTGTTTGATCTGAAGCTACTTTCCCCAAACATTTGTCTTTTCTTAGGGGAGTTTGTATAGTCTTAACAGCACTTGCACAGAGTCTGGCAATTTCAGCAAGGCTAACATCACGGGAGAAATAGAGTTTGCCATAAGATACATCTTCAAAGCTTGCATCTTAGAAATTTGCATCAAGGGATGCAAGAACCTGGCTTATGGAGAAGAGAAGAAGAAAAAGTGTAACCCGTAAGTATTTTGTAGGGACAGAGAAAAAAAAAAATAAGGAAAATATTCTGTTTTTAAGATACTTATGTATGTTGTGATTGAAGTCGATTGATATATGATGGTATGCCATATTAGCACTTTCAGAACATTCAACATACATACCAGCCCTTTTTACATCCACACACTGCAAGACAAATAGGTTTCATACCAGTGCTTATTCTGTCTGACCATTTTCTGCTGGTGACTGTCTCTTTCCCTGCCTGTGACCAGGCAGTTGAATATCTGTGTTGCTGATGAGCACCTCTGGATCTCAACAATAGCTGTTCAGGTTTTAGCTCTTAAGCTGTGCCTGCAAAATTAATACATAAGTGGCTAAACACATGTGATGTCATGTTCCTAATTCATCTGCTGACTCACTGTGGGTCACTGGGTGATTGCTGTACTACTTCTGTGCTTCCATCTTCTGTAATAAGAATAGAAATTTCAGATACTGCAATATGTTTTAAAATCTAAAGCTGCTTAGTAATTATGTGTTATTGTAAGAGGAAGGAATACCTACTTCTGTGGATAAAATACGCCATAGAAATGTTTGGTTGGATAGTTAAGCCTTGGCGATTTGTCTGTTTATTACTAAATGATCCTCTCTGACTGTGCAACAACCATTCATAGAAAATTGCCAGGCAGAATACCTAACTACCTGTTCGTGCCCCCGCTGTCACACCATGTTTGAGCACTTGAGTGACCACATTGGAATTGTGGAGTTGCAGTCACCGTCACCCAGAAGGAATATGGCTTTTGCGCATCTTGCAGAGGATGTGCATAAAGACGAGTTTGGTGATGGAAGGACCTTCGCTGGTAACAGCAGCTTGTGAAGCAGGGCAGTTTGGGAGCTCTTCAGAAAGTGGGTCAAGGTTCTTTAAGTCCTGGTAATTAAGCCAGGCAGACGCGTGCAGGAAGCCTGAAAGTCAATGTGGGGAGTGCTGTGTAGTGAATATTATGTTCTCTACTGGTATATATTTATATATTTCTGTTGGTTTCCAAGCCAACAGAAGAAGTACAGTCAGTGTACCCACTTAACGCACTGGCTGAAAAGTAGACTTTTAACTGCTCTTTAAAACCTGTTGAATTATTTAGCTTGTTGACTGGTTTGAGGTCTGACTGGCTACTTTTAAATTAAATTGTTCTGGGCTGATAGAGTAAGAGGCTAAAACTTCTAGTACCTGAATATTTTAAAAAGGTAGTTTTACCTATGGATAAGTTTGGAAAGAATAGGGAAGATGTTTAAGTTCTGCACTGATGATATCAGATACAGCTGATTTTGTTTACCCAGTAAGTTAATCAAGAGGCTGTTTTAAGATTGGTTTAAATTAGAATATCTGAAATAAATACAACAAATGCCATTTAAAAATATTTAGTGTTATGTTAACAATCACTCCTTTCCCTGCCAAGCTGTGAGCCAGCACTCTCTTTGCTAATATTCTTTGTCATAACACAAATACAGCCCACTGAACTCGTATTAAGGGAAATATTTAAGTATTAATGTTCACGTGACCTATATACGAAAAATTGTTGGTAGGAGTCATTGGTGCTTGGTCCAACTCAGCTTCTAGAATTTTTTTTTATTGGTTCTCTTTGAATCAATGTTAGAGCAATTTCGAGCACTTTAGACATTCTCCCACTTTCACTCTAGTGGGTATTATAACAATTAGAATGTGTGAGAATTATGAATTGTTGTGTATTATTTGTATGATTATACCCTTTTTTGCTACCTGGTACTTTGTGTTGTAAATATGAGATATTTTCTTCATGAACAAGCATCAGTGATCCTAAAGTTGATTGAGTTGATATTTTTTTTTTCTTTGAGTACATAATATGCTGTTTTTTTTCCATCATAAAACTGTCACTACAACTGACATGGTGACTTCCTTGGTGGCTATTTTATCAGAGGCCAAGAGTATGAAAACAAAAGATTCCTATTCAGATCCTAATCCTTTCCCAATTAGAATAGAATTGAAACACATTAGCTGAATGATATACAGGGATCCTTATAGTCTGTCTGCTTTATTGAGAAAGGATATAAATCACAATTTTCCATTTTATTCCTTGGAAAATTAGAAAGTCAATAAGATTGTTTAAGAATTAAGAAACTCTTCTCATCTAATTAATTTTTTGTCTTAGTTTGGTTCTCCCCCCCCCATCACTTTCTATATATCCTTTTCTCTTTCTACAAGGTATGTTAAGGTTTATTTACTTCCTGATAAATCTCCTCGGAGTAAGCGGAAGACAGCTGTCAAAAAGAGCACGGTGGATCCAGAATTTGATGAATCTTTGAAGGTACCGCTTTCAATTGTGTGTCGCTAAGTGCGCTTTTGCATGGTAATGCCTCCTTTTGTAATGTACAGTCCTGCAAGTTCAGAATCATCCTGATGGGGGAAAATCTAGGAGTCACCGACAAAAATAATTTAAAACTTTAAAAAATTGTTTTCCAGTCCAAATAGGAGAAAATGCTTTTGGAGTCGCAAACCATCAGAAGAGTCTGCCTTTGTCCATGAGAACACTTTTAATGAATTCCAGTGTTGTTCTGAGTTACCCTGTGGCAAAAGCAAAGTGTCTTCCATAGACACTTTTTTTGTACATTCAGGAACATGGCAGAGCAGTTAGTGTTTTACACAAGTATCTCTTTCGACTGATATCCCTTTTGTCAGTGCCACCTGGGAGCGCCTCTCTGCAGTTAGCTGGATGCTAACTGAATTCCACCACCTCTAAAATGTTGTCTGCTTCCTTTTCCCTGCGCAGCTGATGCCAGGCGATCTCTTTGTAGTGTCTCATTTCAAACATTAATAAACCCACCGGAGAACAGTAGTTAAGATTTTAATTCCTTAATGCCTTGCAATATTACTTCTTGCATCCCTGCAAGAACTGTGTGTAGAAAATAGGAGCCCGTATTATCACTTCACAGACGCTTAATGAAATGTGAAGCTGAAGCTGAGTACTGTCAGCCGGGAGAGGTTGGATTAGTTTGGTTGTTCCCAGCTCCAGTTTTGTACTTGGATCACTACAAACCCGTCTTTGTGAGCATCAGCAAGCTGCAGCGGCACATAAGGTGATGAGCTCTTCAGTAATGTGTTGTCTTGGAAGACATATGAAACAAAGTTAATGGAGGGACAAACTTGTATTGTTGCTTCTTGAACTACAGAAAAGTGTCAGTGTTACCCCCATCTCTTGGTGTGTATGAACATCGAGAATTTGTAGCATGTGAAACAGGCAAATGTTTGAAAAGACCATTGCTAAAATTCCATAACAACAAAAAAAAAGTATATCCCAAAGCCTGTATATGGGGTTTAAGTTGGGAGAAAAAAAGAGCCTGAAGTTGGAATAATTGGTCCTCATTTTATAGTCCCTTTTCAATGCCAGAGCTGTGCAGAACTGATAAAGGGAGAGTGAGAGCCACGCCTCAGTTGGCTGCATGAACCCCAAAGGTAATTTAGTTAGAAATCTTTTAAAATAGTTTAATTATTAGTTCATCCAGAGTAGCAGAAATGGTCAAAAGAGCATAGTGCTTGTGTAGGTAAACTACATAATGTCACTGAGATCCAACTCAGTGGGATTCAGCTGCAAATTAAGGCACCTGCTTTTAGGCAGCTGCACACGCGAGAGGTGTGTAGGTGCTCTTGGGAATCACTGGGGGTGATTTGTCCGAAAGCCTACACCCAGCTTGTGATTCAGCAGCCCAAACGTGGGTAGCAATGCCCTTGTCCATGCCATCGCCTCCATTTTTCAGCCCAGGTGGGTGCAGGTCACCTGTAGGCTGGGTATCACATTTACCAGTCTCACGTGGGTATATTAAATACCCAACAATGTCTCAAAGGGCTCCAACTATGTTTCAAGAGTGGATCAGGGCTTTAATTAGTGGTCAGCTGAATTACTTCCTTGCCCCTACTGACTGCGTTGAGTAGATGTCCACTGACCAGAATGGAAATTTTAGCACCTTCATTACATGTCTTAATCTTGAACTGACCTCCAGAGCAGCCAAATTCTGCTGTGAGTGTAAAACAAAAATATAAAAAAAAAAACCAGCAAAAATGGTCAAGAATTATTTAAAGTTCTGAATCGATAATCAAAATCTTTAGCAAGGCAGGCCAAGGTATTCCTGGAATGTTGTTTTGTATTTGGGTGAGCATTATTTAGCATTTAAGTAGTGGGGTAATGTGCAAATTGCGAAGCACGTTCAGACAGCATGGTTCTGTCTGCATCCGGATGCCTTCGGCCACGCGGCTGGCCTTCCTCTGAGCGGGTTACGAGCACGGGTCTGCATTCATCCTGTGTATCGCTTTGTAAATGCTGTTTGTCTTTCTAGTACAAGATCGAATACGCACAGCTGGGAAGTCGGCAGCTTCAGATATCTGTGTGGCATGCAGGAGCACTGAAATACAGGGTGTTTTTGGGGGAAGTGGTGATTCCACTGGCAACATGGAATTTCGAAGATAGCTCGATGCAGTTGTTCAACTGGTACCAGCTCAAACCCAAGGTGATTCTTAGTTTTTGTGCTTAGTTGTATCGCAAGAGCGGGATGTAGTGGAAGCTATGAAAAAGATCACCCTTCTGAGGTCACCGAGGGAAAAATGCTGTCAGCCCAGTCCATTAGTAAGATGCGTCGCGAATATAAACAAGCTGTGAGAATGATGTGGAATGGAATGATTGCAGTAATGCAGATTTCTGTATGTCCCTTTCTTCAGCTTGAAAAGCCTGAAGATGATCTTATCCAGTACAGCGGCGAACTCCTTGTGTCTGCAAGACTGTCAGTACCAGCCCAGTATAAAAATTTCCAGTTTGAAGGTATAAAACATTTTAGTATACATGAATCCCTTGGCTAGAAAAGAATTGAGAGGACTGACAATGTGTCCATATAATATTCCTGTGTGATGTTGATAACAGCTGCTGCAAATGGTGGTTTGTGGTGTATTGTATTTTAAATTAATTAAAATCCAAACTTTTGCCAATTTCACCTTTTTGTTCATTTTAATGCCAACAAAAGTGGCACATTAGAATGGCAGCAGTATGATGCATCCAGCTATTTGGCTGGACAGCTTGTGGCTGTCGTGATGTTGCCGGTAGACCTTATTCTGGAGGTGATGCGGCATTTTTACTGCCCAAGGTAGAGACTCCAAATTTAGGGAAAAGGTGTCAGGGAAATGGCTGCAAGGGTACCAGACCAGCACCCTCGGCTTCTTCCATTGGTCTCATTTTAGAGAGGTTGTTTCACTTGGAAGATGTTAGGTTCAAAATGTAGTGTCAGGCTTCAGTTTTTGGTAATGAAAGACTTGTATGTTAAGTATTGCTGTAGTGTGTCTGAGCAAGCACCTGCTGGTGGAGTAAAATAAACACTTGGGGAGGGCAGGGTTAGACAACCTCCTTTTCCTTCACTCCCTACATCACAGGGAGGTATGCAGACACCCAGAGCTCTAGTAGCGCGCTCTGTGTTGAGGATTGTAGCAACAGGTAGAGACCAAGAGAAAGATCTAATTAGTTGTTACATTAATTTTGTTCCCTTTTCTTTTCCAGATGACCCCAAAGTTATCAGCTTGCTTTCTTCCATTTTTCCTCCCTGTGCATGCCTGGGTACTGGGTCTCTGCTCTGTAACTGGAGCTGTAACAGAGGAGTGGTGTCACGCTGTGGGTTTGGCTGTTCCTCCTGCTTCTGGCTTTGTTTTAGAGAAACCCTCCTGTGGGTACTGCCTTGTGTTTACTTTTCGCAAATACAACAGAAAGCTCTGTGTTGGGAACAGAAATCACAAAGAAACCTGCTACTCATTGCTTGCTTTTGTGTGTGTGTGTGTGTGTGAATCATACACTGTATAAGCAGGTTAAAATCTTTCAAATGAACCTGATACAGCACTAGGAGTCCTTATCACAGTAGTGCTGCTTAGTCATTTTCCTACTTGGTTAGAGCAGCATCTTAGGCTAGCAGCTGAACTAACTGGTTATTTAGTGTGATAAAATCTCCTGTTTCAGGAAAAAAAGACCAAGGAGTCCCTAAATGCCAGCTTCAGGTTATGGTGTTTGGGGCCAAGAACTTGCCCGTGCTGAGATCTGCTGGAATGCCAAACTCATTCGTTAAAGGGTATGTATGAGACCTAACACTTCAAATAGAAAATGTCACACGCATTCTGTGCAAAGGTATGTATTAACGTGTTCTCATCAGGAGACTGGCACGTGAAAGTGGCATTGTCCACACTTTTAGTCAGACTTCCTTGTAATGGTGACATTTGGATGTCTGCACAACAGCAGCACTCAGCAGGGCAGTGACAGGTCCCACCTGCTCTTTGGGTCCTGAATGAACTTCAGAATTTACTGGTGTCATTAAAATTTAGAGTTCACTAGTTTAAATATCTGCTTTTAGATATTAAGGGGGGGGGGGAGCACAAACCAAGAGGGTGTTTTCATTCCTATTTTCAGCTGTGCCTTTGCAAAATTAAATATAGCTTTGGATACATTGAAGAGGAAACTTTTAAAATGTCTAGAATGAAGAGGATAAANGACATTGAAGAGGAAACTTTTATCCTCTTCATTCTAGACATTTTAAAATAGGAGGGACTGAGTTTTTCTTCAGTGCACTGCGTAGCTTATATGTGGGCTCATTTTACTTTCTTACTGTCAGGCATCAGGTGCCATTGGGGTACACTTAAACATCTCATGAAGCCATTTCACCTGCTGTGGCACCTATCTTCAGTGACATGGGTGAGCATTTTAGCTACTGAAAGGCAGGTTTCAGGCAGTTTTGGATAACAGAACAGGGAGTAAAGACTCCCTCAGCAGTCAGTGACAGCAAAGGAAAAGCAGATCAGAAGAGCTTATTTGCACCGTACCCACACTGAAGGCAGACAGGAAAAGGAGCAAGTCCCAAGACAAACACACTGGCACCATGTTCTCCCTTGCACTTAAGCTGAACTTTTTTGGTATGTAAGGCAAACAAAAGGGCCCTAGTTGATTATTGCAAACATTCCGTTTTCTGGTTGAGAAATCAGTAACCTTGCTGAACTCTCTTTGTTTTTGGGAAGTTGTCTTATCCTTCCAGACCAAGCAGAGGTAAAGCGAAAGTCTCCTGTCCTGAAGAAAGAAGCCTGTCCCCAGTGGAAACACTTGTTTGTCTTTGATGGTGTTACCCCAGCACAGCTGCAGCAATCATGTCTACACTTGACTGTCTGGGACCAGTTGGCTTTCAGCTCAAGCGATCAATTCCTTGGAGGAGCCAAGCTTGGTGCAAGTAAGTTCTTTATCCCTAAAAACTGAAGGTAAATTGGGAAAAAGTTCATTTAGTTTACATTCTAAATAATATTATTTACACCGTGCTATTTATTACCTGCTGTCATGTGCCTGCTCATACAGCCCTCAGCCCCTATCCAAAGCAACTTGCAATCTTGGGCTTTGATCCTGCAAGAACTGATCTATGTGTTTTAGTTCAGGTCTGTGCAGAAGCTCAAGGGTGGCAGGGGGAATTTTCAGGAAAACCATTTGTCAGTGTGGCAACTTTTAGGGCCAGAGCACGAAGACAGACACAGAAAATTTGAGTGGATTCAAGTAATCTCAAAAGCTTCTTTTGAGACTTGTTCCTTGACCTCTTTTTTTAAGAATTGGCTACTTTGAACTACTGTCTCATCAAAAGGAAGCACAAGAACTAATGATCTAGTAGACTCCAACCTCACTTATATTTGTGCTTATTATTTTACATCCACAAATCAATCCAATCAATGGGAAGTACAGAAAGTGAAACTTGCGCAGAAAGGCCTATTGCATGTCTGAGTTTTGGGTCTGTTCTAACATGAGAGCCCTCTTTCCCAAGGCTGAGCAACCCTCTGCTCACTGAATAGGCCCTCTTTAACTGGTAGTTGAGCAGGGAAGCGCTGTCACTTGCAGGCTGCCCAGCAGGGCCTCTCACCCCTGTCTTCCCAGAGAATAAGTGCTTTGGTTTCAGTATTTGAGATGAAAGGCTCGAAGATTGAGGTGCTGTCACTTCATTATGGTATCAACATGCACTTTAGAGGCGTATTATCACTAGTAATAATAAGTCAGTGCTGTGCAGGCTTCCTCATGAGCTGCTTTTGCTTGTCCTACCCAGCATTTTCCTTTCTGCTAGAGCAGGGACGACCTGATGCTGAGTGAAGATGACTATCCAAGCCCTAAGCCTAGTAATGCATTAAAGTCACTGGAGATGAAGTGAAGCAGGAGGCTGTGTGCCATTCTGCTCTTTGTAGTATGCACACTTGCTTCTCTGCTTTTAAGTCCTACAACCCAAACATTGTTCTTTGCTGCAGGCTGAGAGAGTGTGATCCTAGTTTAACAGGATGTAAATAATGCTTCAAAAGTGTAACTACAGTTTATTGCAACTAATGTCTTGGGAGGTACAGAACAGCTGAAATTGCTGTAGAACTGGGAAAAGCAGGTTGGTTGGTGTGTAGTCATAGTCGGGTAAGTGAAAAGTAACCCTGTGACCTTTCCTTTTGCTTTCTCGCAGAGGAATCGTTTGGCTCTACAGACCTTGTTTCTCAGTCAGTGCTCCAATGGCAGGAAATGCTCCACAGCCCAAACACATGGATGGACTTCACACTTGTACTGCATTCAAATAAGGAAAACTTTAAATCATGAGAGACTACTGCGTGGCAACTTTCCCTTCCGTGTGTGTGACACAAATTCAAGTGGCACATACCTTTCAGGTCTGGGGAAAGGTACACTGCAACAGCACCTACTGCAGCTTTTGGGGAATAGTTATACATTGGAAAGCATGTGATGTTCTGAAGGTTTTATTTCTCCAAAAGTTAAGGCATTGTTGTCTGTCTCTCTAGCTGCAGTTTAAGATTAGTATTGTTTCTTCAGGAGTGACAAATGCAGTTTGAAATGCATTATGCTGACAAGGCAAGAGTAGCCAGATGATGTGCAGTTTTCCATTTCAGGGCACAGCAGAACTGTAATTATTTAATTTAATTATACATATGAATACATCTTAGAGAAAATAACTGTTACCTTAAGGAAGTTATATGCTTTGACTCTGATCTGGATGTTTTATACATGTTCAGAGAGAATTGAAAACTAGCTTACCTTTAACTGCTTGCAGCAGATGGGTGATGCTACCACCTCTGTGCTTCAGAATTATCTACAGTGCCAGTATTACTTCACATGACCCTAAAAAGCTCTGGCCTGTGGCCACACGCCTTCTAAATATGTGCTGTATCATTGTGCTTAAAATGAGGTAAATGTATAAATTCTCCCTCAGTAGCAGTGTGGGACAACAGCTAATAG
The DNA here is from genome assembly GCA_008711295.1 of Anarhynchus alexandrinus. Taxonomy (NCBI): domain Eukaryota; kingdom Metazoa; phylum Chordata; class Aves; order Charadriiformes; family Charadriidae; genus Anarhynchus; species Anarhynchus alexandrinus. The sequence continues at coordinate 4,100,454 of VUYV01000045.1, forward strand.
AATAAGTGTGGTTGTAGGAAGTTCCTTGTTATCAGCTGTCGACGTAAGACAGTGTTAACAAGTCTGATCCATACGGTATACAGCACAGGACAAGAGTTTAGCTAAGGCTATCACTTATTCATCTGAACTGGTGGAAATGCAAGCTTAAGGCTCAACTACTGTGTCAGTTCACTTTGCCTCAGCTCTGTTGGCAGAAACTTCACATACACAACTCTAACCAGTGCTGTTGCCTCCTTTCTTCCTTTCCAGGTCAACGTGGCCTTTAAGAACTTTAAAGACAGGGATTCATACGCTAAGCTCAGGAACTAAAAGAGCAGTAGCACACCTTACACAAAATACACCCCACGCAAGAAACACTTGACTCCAAGACCTTTGTTACTTTGCAGATCTTTTATTTAGATGTTTGCTGCTGCAAATAAAAAAAAAACACACAAGATTCAACTCAAGTATAAAGCAGCATAGGTGTTGTAAGTGGAAGAGAAGAGCTGACAACATACTGTATCTCACTTTCTAACAGATTTTCAAGGAAAGGGGGAGATTAGTGGGGAAGGAATGGTCACAGAAATGCTCTCCACTAGAGAGAATACAACTGTGATATAAACAAGCAGTCCCTTCATCTTTGGAGTCTGAAACTTTAAATCAAACATTTAAAAAAATTAGAAAATTTGTTAGAAAAATAGGTGCAGTAAAATTGTATATATTGGATCATGTGTACATATAACAGTTTTAATTAAGTAAAAAATGATCTTTACAAATAATGCTTTATAGCAAATAATCAGCTGCACTGTATCAGACTACAGTCTTGTTCAGGCATTTTTACAGATGCAAGTCTTATTAAATCTGAAAAGTAACAAAATATACAGAGCAAAACTATTTCCCTTTAAACTAGTATTGCAATCCACACATTGCATGTTTATATATATATATATAAATACTACACTATAACTGATCAGTAATGAAGCTGGAATTCAAACACAGTAATGTATTAGATTCCAACAGAGTATTTGCTTAGTTGTTACATGAGGAGGGTATCAGTGTCCCTATGCCATACTTCTGAGCCATCACTGCAGAATTTCTCCAGTTGAGAACAGCAACCAGAAAAAGCCTGATTTCTACACAAAGTAGTTCTGAGGTGTTGTCAGTTCTTTTTGGGTGCGGGGGGTGGTGGTGGTGGGCATCAAGACCAAGAGGAAAAAAAATAGGGTGTAAATGCACATGTGCACACGTGTATACACATACATACAGGTACTTGCAGATCTTAAGTTCTACAACCCATCATCTTTTCAACTGTTGGACTTGTAGCTAATAATACAAAGACATATGGCACAATATTCACCCACAGTTGCTTATTTTTAGACCAAGCTGAATCCAGCACCTGTGCAGGACACTTATCTTCAGCTAGAAGCACAGCCTATTAAAATTTTTCTTGCTTAAAGAGAGATGTGACATAAGGCCTTTTGGCACTAAGCAAAGGCATGAGCAAGTTACCAAGATCAGTGGTATGACGAGTTTTTAACTATACCAAATTTAATAGAAGGTATGGAATAAAAGGGAGATTCAAACACCTCTGGGTTTAGAGAACATTTGTTAAATGTCATACAGTGACCCCTCCTCAGGGAAAAAACAAACACAACAAAAAAACCCCAAAACAAGAACACAGCATCAAGATCTGCCTTTCCCACAGTCCTGCCTTCTTGTTATAGCATCATTACATCGCCTCAAACTCATCAATTCTCTGCTTGGTGTTGCCTTGCCGGATCTGCCGCAGCGTCTTGTACTTGTCACGGCCCTGTCGCATGTTGTTTGAGTGGATAATATCATTGTGGGTCGTCTTATTTTCATCTCTAGCCTGGGCCAGCTCATCTGTCAGTGCCTGCAATATACAGAACATTAAATACAGATTAGACACGAGAAGCTTTCAGCTCATGACAGTAGTGTTCTTTGGTGAGAACTGACAGTTGTTAGGTGACTGGACAGATCAGCGATATGGATACAACATATGCTTTCCATAAGCACTATGGATCATGTAAGTAATCTCAAAGCCTGAGCAATGAGAATAATCTTTGTTTACCTTGTCTTTAATTCATACTCCCTACAGGAACTGTAAACAAAGAGAAACTATCATGCTTTATGTGCTTAACCAAGTGGTTAAATGATCTATTTTCCAGGAACTGATTGTTTCCATTACTCCCCCTCCTCCAAATATTTTCTTACCTTCAGTTGCCTCTGTACACGTTCGTTCTTCTCTGCTTCAGTAATGCGTATCTCCTCATTGCGGTCATTCCTGATCCCCTCGCTGGAGAACTCTGCGCTGTAGGCAGAGTACTCAGATCCTTCATCTTGCAAGTTATCTTGGACATGGTAATTCACTGGCTCATAGACAGGTGGTGGGGGTGGAGGCGGAGCAGTCATTACCAGGTGTAGCTCCTCCTTTGTCTTTACCAGATCCTCCTGGGCTTCCTTGGCCTTTGGGAAAAGAGTGAAAAATATTTTCATGCATTTCTTGCTTTAAACCAGCTGAATGAACACTTCAATGCTTATCTTCCCAGTTTTGTCAATCTACTATGAAAAGCAAGAAAGAAGGAATTAAATCTCTGCAGCTGACAGAAACCTGTTAAGTCTTATGCAGAACATCTTTTTTTTTTTTTGCTAGTGATGCTGTCATCATCCACTGTGTAATGCGCAGGGGATCTAAACAAAGAATCTTCCAATAAAACACAGTCTAGGAAAAACAGTTCTGTGGGAAGCTACAGCCATCTTCATCCTGTTCTCCATCTGAAGAGCTGTAGGTTTGAATATGGGTTCCACAGACCAAGAACTTAGATTCCCGAGTTGGCATTTTGAATGCAATTATGCAAGAGGCAGTCAGCTTCCGTGCTGCTTCAGTGGTTCTGCCCTCCCACATGGTCTGCAGCATTAGTTACAGGGCACTGGGAGCACTGCGCACTCTGAGCCTTGCATGGTTTATTTCTGGGTTTATTGCATCAAATTATTCAACTCTCCTGACCCAGGTACCAGGAAGCCACTGACAACAGCACACACTCCTGTTACCTGCAGCGTGACTGCATTTGCAACATCTTCTCTTGATTGATGTAGTGTTTTCAGACATTACATAATGGATTAAATGCATCATTTACACACTCGTCCCTTCCCCTCCATGGCTCCAAGAAAATGAGTATATTTTTAGGTTTTATACAGGCTTCCACCTTGAATTTTGACTGAAGGCTTGTTGGAAGAAAGGTGTTTTGCAGGCATATTGCACATTCATCACAAGTCTGCCCTGGTCTGCTGGTGTACAGATGTTTGTCTCTGCACGTTTAGAGAAGTCATACCAGGCTAAGCACTGTGGTGTGCTCTGCTCAAGTGTAGAACTTCAGAGCAAATTTGTAAAGATACTCACTCTGATTTGCCACTCTTCAACCTCACTCTCTTTACGCCTCCTTGCCTCCTCAAGAAGTGCAATCTTGGCTGTATACTCAGCAAGTTCTGTAGCCTGTTGAATAATAAAACTGGAATTATAAAGACTCTTAAAAAAACCAAACCAAATCAAACAAAAAACCAAACAAAACCAAAATGCTGTTGACTGAAAGAGACCCAAGCGTTACACTCCACTGTAATAAAGACTGAATAGGAAATTAAGAGCAAAAAGTAGATTGCTCGTGATAAAAACTAGTGCCATAACGATATTATCACATGGTCTAGTACTTCACTGCACTGTTTTTTCCTGGAGAACAAGGCTTTGCCTTACTCAAAGGGCACAGTAACATGCCTGTATATCTTATCCTCAAAATGACTGGGTCTTACCAGCTGTTCCTGGCTCTTCATCTGGTCCATAGTTTGTCTCTCCAGCTCCTCCTTGGCCTGCAGAGCAGCCAAACGATCTGCTTCCAAGCGTTCTGCTTCCTCCTGGGCTCGTCTCCTTTCCTCCTCCAGCTGAATGGCTCTTTGGATCTGATCCGAGAGCTCTGGAAAAAGACAGATCAATGCAGTTAATCCACAAGCCTGGTCAAAGTGAAGGGACTACAGACACTCTCTTAGGTAACTGCAGAAGTCATGACAAGCACTTGAGTCCAGCCTGCAATACCCCTTCACTGTGCACCTCAAAGTAGTTATTTGCATAATACATCAAGTAACTGAATTCAGAAATAGTCAGCTGCACATTATAATTACATCTTCTGCAAGATATTTCCACTGAAGTCTGTAACACTGACATGATTCTGCTGCCCTTAATTGACAGTTTACTGCAAGGACCAGATGCTGCTGTCTCCAATTTGCTCATCTGTGCATTGAAACAGCAGCTTCCATTTCCCTGGAAAGACTTGTTCCCAAAGTACTTTTTCTGTTAGGAGTTAAGTAAAAAGTACTTGAGAGCTGAACTCTGTTACTCACTGCTGGAAGAGGCCATACTACTCAAACGCTCTTGGCAACAGGGGAAAATGGAGTTTGTGTGACCTTCAGTTCCCAAATACAGTGAGCAGATTTTATGCTACTTTCATGCTTTGGATGATCTCAGCAGTGCGTGCACATATGTGTATTTATCCATATAGGCAGATATTAACAAACCTTGCCAAGAGATTGCAGTGTCATCAGATTTAGACTAGGTGTAGGCAGCAACCTGTATAACCCCTCAGTGGAGCACAATACACATGGTCTGGTCAGCCCGCACAAGTACTTTACCTTTCTCTGCTTTCTGAGTCTTCACCTCATACTCTTGTAGCCTCACCAGCAGCTCCTCCTTCTCCCTCAACATTTGTTCTTTCTCTCTCTCAATTATCTCCCTCTTCTTCTTTTCATTTTCTAGTTGTTGCCTGTTAGAAACAGATTTCATGCTTGAAGCTCGCTTTCAGACCTAAGCTACAGCCAGGCAAGAAAGTTGACTGGGCATCTCTCCAGGCAGCTCAAGGGGAAACGACCATGTGACTGCCACAAAACAAGAGCCAGAAGACAGAAATACATATAGCCTGTTCCTTCATCACTTTGGAATTTTTGCTCAGTTTTGGATACCCCATTTCATAAAAATATTTGTATTTTTTATTGCCTGCTCCAGAAATTTAGCACACCAAATAGCTACCAGAAGCATAGAGAGAAAACCAGGCCTCTGTTTTGCACAGCAGGAAATTTATTGTTGTTACTTCTGGCATAAGGAAAGTTGAAGTGTAAAAACAAGAGCACTGAGGGAATGAAGACAAACAAGCCACAGACAGGAGAAAGGCAGCAACATGATTTCTCAAATCACAAGCGACCTGCAGCCAGTGGTAGAAGCCCCATGGAATTGCTAATCCTTTTTCCTTGCTTGTAAGAGGTCTCCCAGTCCCCTCTCCTCTCTTCACAGTGTACGCACATGCTCCCTATGAAGGTTTCTCCCTTACTCCCAACCATCCCATGGTCCAACACATAAATCAGGTCCTAAGACTCAAGAGTCAGGAGAACCCTCTCCCAGTGAGTGCCAGCACACAAGAGCCCACTATGCCTTTACTTGCGCGTTTCCTTGCAACTCTCAAGACTCCAAACAGGACAGGAGACTACATGGCCACAGCTCCAAGCCAGAAGAGTAACGCTTACAGTCCCGCTGCAGGATATCCTGAGTCCACCCCGTAAGCCAGAGCTCTAGAGCCACACAGTGTGGCTCATGGCCTTTCCTAAGTGAACCCCATGTTACCAGCTGCTGCCCTGCTGGTACAGCCACCTGCTGAACCCCAGCAGTCTGCTGTCATTTCTCTCTGCCACCCCATCCCCGCTCTCCATATTCAAGCTTACCTTTCCAGTTGTTTCTGGTGCTTCTCCTCCCGGGCCTGGGCTTTCATCTGTTGTACCTCAATGGTGTCGGGCTTCCTGCGCCGCATATACAGTTCATGGTTGCCCATGCAGAGCTGCAGGATCCTCTTGTTAATTCTCAGACGAGGGGCATAAAACACAAAGTCCTAAAAGAGAGACACCACACAGTCAGTTTTCCAAGCGTGCTTTCTCTTCTCCCAGCTCGCTGCAGACTCATCATCTTGCCACTAATTTCACTGTAATTGAGACACATACACAGGCCATTTAAATATAGTAGCAGGGACTGCCAATATAATTTGAAGCAAACCCAATTATTATATATATTCTCCATTTCAAATCTACATGGAATTGACAAATTACTCTTGTAGAAAAAGTATCTTTTAGAGAAAATTAACAATCTTCATTTAAAGGGGACCTTGTGGAGTTTGGAAACGTTGCAGAAGATTCTGGGTTGGCAGGCAACCATCTGGGCAACTCATAGACCTCTAGTATTGAGTAATTAGTTTTTAAGTTTGTGTGGTTTTGTGACTGAAAGATAAAGCATGAAACTAAAAATGTATTGCAGATTATTAAAGTAACTTTGTAGAATTTCCTGATCTATTTGAATCAATATTCAAGGCACCACCTGTGTTTTTTCAGAGAAAGAGAAGAAAGCCCCACCCATGCCAAAATACCTTCCAGTATCATTCTTTCCTCCCCATGGCATTTCCTTTCCTAGTTAAGCTGACTTAGGCTGTTACAAGAGTGTCAAGTGAAAACTTTTTTTTTTTAAACCACCAAACATATGTGTTATTTTCAATACTGGGTTGCAGGCAGTAACAAAACACAAGATATTCTAAAGTTTCCAGTTCTGCGAGAACAGCAGCCCCAAATTTCTTATTGTCTGTGTTATAAGCAGGCTGCTACAGAAACTGCACACCAGGCTGGATCTTCTGGAAGTAAACCTGCTAAGAAAGGGATACAGAGGGCCAAGTTCATGATCTGCCTGATGATTTTTCTGAGTCCACAACCACCCATGTCTGAACTTACACAGTGAAAAAACTCTGCATCTTTGTGCTTTTTTGTGTACTATGTGGGCGGTGATACGGGCAGTGGGCAAGCTGCCACGCTACCACCATAAACCAGTACCCATTCCTTAGAATCACTCTCCTATAGATTGCCTCACTGTTAGCAAGAGGTGGAACTGAGAAGGGGCAGAGAGGCTCTACGCTCTTGCATGGCGGCTGAAGTGCACAGAGATGGATGAGGGACCAACCAAGAGCTTATGGGTCAGGATTAAAGGGAGGGCAGGAACAGGTGACATTACAATGGGGGTCTGCTACAGGCCACCTGACCAGGAAGACCAAGTGGATGAGGCCCTCTATAGACATATAGGAGCAGTCTCACATTCACAGGCCCTGGTCCTCATGGGGAACTTCAACCACCCCAATATCTGTTGGAGGGACAACACAGCAGGACATAAGCAATCCAGGTGGTTCCTGGAATGCATCAATGATAACTTCCTTCTCTAAGTGATTGAGGACCCAACGAGGAGAGGTGCTACACTGGACCTTGTTCTCACCAACAAGGAGGGGCTGGTGGGGAATGTGAAGCTTCAGGGCAGCCTTGGCTGCAGTGACCATGAAATGGTGGAGTTCAAGATCCTTAGGGCAGCGAGGAGGGCACAAAGCAAGCTCATGACCCTGGACTTCAGGAGAGCAGATTTTGGTCTCTTCAGGGGTCTGCTTGGTAGAGTACCGTGGGATAAAGCCCTGGAGGGAAGAACCACCCTCTTGGGCCCTCTTTTTTGGGGCCCAAGAAAGCTGGTTAATATCCAAGGATCACCTCCTCCAAGCTCAGGAGTGATGTATCCCAACAAAGAGGAAGTCAGGCAAAATCCCCAGGAGGCCTGTGTGGATGAACAAAGAGCTCCTGGACAAACTCAAACACAAAAAGGAAGCCTACAGAGGGTGGAAGCAAGGACAGGTAGCCTGGGAGGAATACAGAGAAATTGTCTGAGCAGCCAGGGAATAGGTTTGGAAAGCTAAAGCCCAGATAGAGTTAAATCTGGTCAGGGACATCAGNTTGGAAAGCTAAAGCCCAGATGGAGTTAAATCTGGTCAGGGACATCAGGGGCAACTAGAAAAGCTTCTACAGGTATGTTAGTGATAAAAGGAAGACTAGGGAAATATGGGTCCTCTCTGGAAGGAAATGGGAGACCTGGTCACTTGAGATATTGAGAAGGCCAAGGTACTCAATGACTTTTTTGCCTCAGTCTTCACCAGCAGGAGCTCTAGCCACACTATCCAATTTGCAGAAGGCAAAGGCAGAGACTGGGAGAACGAGGTACTGCCTATTGTAGGAGATGAGCATGTTTGAGACCATCTAAGGAACCTGAAGGTGCACAAGTTCATGGGACCTGATGAGATACATCTGCAGGTCCTGAGGGAACTGGCGGATGAAGTTGCTAAGCCACTATCCACCATATTTGAGAAGTCGTAGCAGTCTGGTGAAGTTGCCACCAACTGGAAAAGGGGAAACATAACCCCCATTTTTAAAAAGGGAAAAAAGGAAGACATGGGGAACCACAGGCCAGTCAGTCTCACCTCTGTGCCTGGCAAGATCATGGAGCAGATCCTTCTGGAAACTCTGCTAAGGCACACAGAAAATAAGGAGGTGACCAGTGACAGCCAGCATGGCTTCACTAAGGGCAAATCACGTCCAACAAATTTGGTGGCCTTCTATGATGGAGTTACAGTGTTGGTGAATAAGGGAAGAGTAACTGACATCATCTACCTGGACTTGTGCAAAGCATTTTACACTGTCCTACACAATATCCTTGTCTCTAAATTGGAGAGACACGGATTTGACAGATGGACCACTCAGTGGATAAGGAACTGGCAATGGTTGTGCTCAAAGAGTTGTGGTCAACAGCTCAATGTCCAAGAGGTGAGCAGTGACAAGTGGTGTTCCTCAGGGGTCAGTATTGGGACTGGCACTGTTTAACATCTTTGTTGCTGACACGGACAGTGGGATGGAGTGCACCATCAGCAAGTTTACTGACGACACCAAGCTTTGTGGTGCAGTCGACACGCTGGAGGGAAGAGATGCCATACAGAGGGACCTGGACAGGCTGGAGAGGTGGGCCTGTGTGAACCTCATGAAGGCCAAGTGCAAGGTCCTGCATGTGGGCCAGGGTGACCCCATGCACAAATACAAGCTGGGCAGAGAATGAATTGAGAGCAGCCCTGAGGAGAAGGACTTGGGGGTGCTGGTTGATGAGAAGCTGAACATAACCTGGCAATGTGCGCTCATAGCCCAGAAAGCCAACCGTACCCTGGGCTGCATCAAAAGCAGTGTGGCCAGCAGGTCGAGGGAGGCGATTCTGCCCCTTTACTCTGCTCTGGTGAGACCCCACATGGAGTACTGCATCCAGCTCTGGGGCACCCAACATAAGAAGGACATGAACCTGTTGGAGAGAGTCCAGAGGAGGGCCACAAAGATGATCAGAGGGCTGGAGCACCTCTCTTGTGAAGTCAGACAGAGAGTTGGGGTTATTCAGCCTGGAGAAGAGAAGGCTCTGCAGAGACCTTATAGTGGCCTTCCAGTACCTAAAGGGGGCCTACAGGAAAGATGGGGAGGGACTCGTCATCAGAGAGTGTAGCAATAGGACGAGGGGTGATGCTTTTAAACTAGAAGAAGGTAAATTTAGGTTAGATATTAGGAAGAAATTCTTTACTGTGATGGTGGTGAGGCACTGGAACAGACTGCCCAGGGAAGCTGTGGAGGCCCCATCCCTGGAGGTGTCCAAGGCCAGGCTGGATGGGGCTTTGAGCAACTTGGTCTAGTGGGAGGTGTCTCTGCCCACGGCAGGGGGGTTGGAACTAGATGATCTTTGAGGTCCCTTCCAACCTAAACCATTCTATGGTTCTATGAAAAATTAAAAAGCTTATTCTGGGCAAGGTGCCACAGGACTCTACCCATTACGTTAGTGTCCAACTAAACACTGTCATCTAGAATCCCCTAAATTAAAGGGGAGCTTCCAACCCACATCTTGGGTGGACTGGGTATTTCACTGTAGCTATAATACTTGCTGTTTTAAAAGGAGATATAAGCATATGAAAAGACCCAGACAACTTCCGGAATGCTCAGAATTAGTGTCCAGATAAATTCTTCTTTCAGGCATAGCTTCAAACATAACACCACCCAGAGGGCAAAGCACAATTGACACAGAGGGAGGAAACACAACTGAGGTTTTCAATGTTAACACCTTTCTGTATCAGCCTCTTGCAAGTCTCTTATTTCAAACTCAGTCAGATTTAGTGTTGGGGAGTGGACAGAAAGCTGTGATCCATAAACAGGAGATTAATATTTTGTAATATATACAACACATCCAACAGGCTTTTTTATTGAGAGAAGCATGCCTGACAGACCAGCTTCTATCTCTGTGGAGTTTTGTTGGCTTTCACTAACAGCATCACTGAGAGAAGCTCCTCTCCCCCCGACTCAGCTTGTTGTCAGGAGGAGCAGCACACTGCACTAGTATCCTTTAAATTACTGGGAGGATCTTTTTCTGTTAAAAAGATTTATAAGCCATCACCCTTTGCCAAAGCCAAACTGCTTATTATTTCACAGGGCTGTACTTACCCACCAAGGCCAAGTACTGGGTGGGGGAAGAGAAGAAGAGGCCTTTCTCAACTATTCCAACAGTTTCACAAGACTGACAGAATGAGATCCACCTATACCAGTTATTCCACTTTATGTTCTCAACAGGTCAAAGTTGCTAATTCTTCACTAAAATAACTCTGAAAACATGTTTCTAAGTATTGAAAAGAAACATTCATGGGTAGCTACATTTCAGTTCTCCATAGAAATCATACCCTTGCCATTTACCCTAGTATTCAAGAGGGTCAATGAACACCACGGTCCTTAACTGGCTTTTACTCTTTCAGTAGTGTGGAAGTGACCAGTGAACATTAAGACAAGAAGCCATATGTACCCATGTGGTTTTGCAGTAGCATTTGAATGATTTTTGTGTGTGTGTTTGTTTTTTTTTAAATGAACAACAAAAAATTAACCACCAGCTTCCATGCACTGAAAGAAACGGGGAGAGGACTAGTCTCAGTATAATCTGGCTACACAGAAGACTCGCAGAACTGGCGAAGACTCTCAGATTTAAGCATAAGGCTACCTAGTTTGCTAGAAAAAAAAGGACTCTGCAGTTGTAAAATCCTTGTTTTTCTCCATGTTAGATACCACCACAGGCTCTTTATTTATGCTGCACAGAAAACCAGACAGCTCTAAATAGAGTCTAAATACTGAGGCTCATCTTGCACCTAGAATATCTGCAACTTTCTCCTCTCCAAAGACTACTTTATTTTGAGATGAAACGGTATTAGTTGTTCATATGCAGTATCCAGGAATCCATGCTAGATATACTTACTGGTGCCTTCTTGTCAATAGGCTTTATAACAAACTTCTTGTCATTGAAAGAGATGTTTCTGATTTCGCTCCAGGGGAACCCAATCTTTGGAGTCAGTCTGGACAGAAGAGAAATTTTTTTAAGAGATGCTGCAATAAACTTTGGGGTTTTTTCCCCACATTGCTTCTAACACACAGACTCAGTGGGATGCAACGCTTCACACAACTCCCCCAACAGAAAGACAGTAGTTGAACCAAAAACCCACAGGGAACAGGAAAAGAAGCCCAGTCACCACCCTTACAGAGTCTCTTCTCGTTTTGGTCAGCCACCCTACTGACCTTTGGCTATGCAATAGGGATGGTCTCTACTGAAGCAACACACCTGCTTTAAGTTAATTTCTTTGAAATGAGGGCCTAAAATCCACAGCGTGCAGACTTCAGGTGTGTGTGCTGCAATTCCTGGAGGCTTCTCTTACATCATGGGAGGCACAAACCAAAATAACTCAGCTGCTCCCCACACATTCTAGCACCCACAGAGAAGTCCACCCTGCTGTGTTACAGCTAGCCCAGTTACCTCTACGCTGCCTTCACTTCTGAAGTGCTGGGCAGGCACAAACACAATTAATAGAAGCAGATTTCTTCTCTTTTGTTTCCTCCCCTAGATTACAGGCAAGGCTAGTAATGAAGAGCCCTGTTCTTTCCTTCCATGCAAACTGCTCTTTCAGCGCATCCCACAAGTTACCAAGCAGAACTTTACATGTTGGCCATGCAATGAGCTGCAGTACGTGACCCTCTCCTATTGGAAAGCACCTTGATGAAGCAAAGGGCAAGACTCAAATTCCCAGCTCTTCCTAACTGCCTAGAAGTTCAGGTCTGTTTGTTTAAAATTACATCTTTAAGCTTCACGAATCATCTGAGATTTTCCTCTGCTTTAATTTCTCCAGACTCTTGCACATGAAAAGCATCAAGTTATTCCTGAAATCATGTTTCCGAGCCATTCCAGTACTTCACCCTTATACTCCTGCCCAGCTCTGCAGCAAGTTCTAATATTACAAGGACTTGCACATTTGACTGTAACTAATTCCTTTCATTCCTCCCCAACCAAATATTTCAATGTTTATGTTCATTATTATTCTTTTATTCTTCTCTTATCAAGGAAGGGTATATTCTCTAGAGACAGCAGTTAATCATTAAGAATTGTGTCTTACATAAATGATAATACCAACAAGCAATCTTCTTATTATCTAACCCCTCCAATATGTGTGTCTTTGACACACACTGAAGCGTTGACAATTATTTCTAGCAAATGGTTTCAAGACACAAGTATTTCATGTTCAGCACTTAGAGAATAGTCTATCATCATGGTGAACCACTCGAACTTTGTAAGAATCCTTTCTATGGAGCTCATTGGTTAAGGAAACAAGCTAGAAATTTTGGAGGAATTTGACTCATTGGCACCTACTGCATTGGAAACCTACTGCATAGCACAATTTCACTGGGCCCAAGCATAAAAAAAAACAACCAACCTTGCTTTGTTTAAAATCAGACATCAAGAATAAAATACATCCTCTTCATAACTTAGCATTCCCTAACCTTTAACTCAACTGCAAGATTATGCAACAGTGTGTGTGTGTAACAATAAGTAAGAACTGTAAAGAAAATTATTTGATTAGATTAACTAATTACTCCAGCCTCCGTCATATTAGCTTAAGTGTTTCAACCCTAGATAATACAGTATCACAGACAACTAAAATAATTCACTTATTAACAAAGTTCTACTGTAGATTCTGCTCTTTAAAGCAGGAAAAATAAAGCTTGAAAATACCCAGAAGTGGGACACTGACATACACTGCAATATAAAGGCTTGCACACCTATAGCACGGTCTCATTTTCCTCAGGTTGAACTTCAACAATGAAACCTTTGCTTTTTCACCTTTGCCCAGGTCCCCAAATTTTGCACGTACAAACCAGAGGCGAGGTACACATTGCTATTTTTCTAGTCCCCATATCTGCTCAAAAGACTTAATTACATAGGAGCAGGAATTACAGCAGAAACAAGCAGTTTATTCCAGCACCATATTTGTTTTGCAAATGCTCTTGATAGCTCTTTACAGTCAATGGCTATATTCTGTCTGCGTCTGCAGCTCGAAAAACCTGTTTGTGTGACCATGGTTACATAGCAAGACTAGTCATTCAAGACTGAAGTATTACATGAGCGAAACTACTTTTCTTTCAAGTGACACTCCTTGTTTTCTGGGTGACAGCACATACTAGCATTCCAGAAAAGACTGCATTTCTCTTTGCCGTCTTAACAGAAGCTCCAGAGAGTTCCAATTAATATTTCTGTTGCATTCAAAGCATTTTGGAGGCAAAGATGTAGAACAGGTGAAATCCCTTCTGTGTAACAGTGATAGTCTGTGATAGATGACATGAAACCAAGGCTTGGAAAGTGGGGGGGGGGGGGGGGGGGGAAGGGGGAGAAGCAGTCTAGACAGCAACCTTCATCCAAAAGAAAAAAATAAAATCTGTTTTAATTTCTTCAGTTCAATCCTTCAGTTGTGGAGTATTAGAAGAGACTAGCAGGCTTAGACACAGCTGTTCTCACCTTCCTTTTATGTTTATTTATAGAGATAGTCTATCATTTCCCACCTACTATCCAATTAATAATGGCTCTGCCTTTACCAGAAGAGCTGATTAAAGCTATGCATACCTCAGCAAGACCTCATTTCATTCCTCATTCAATGTAAGTATAGGTTCACTCCTCCCTGGGTTCTGGGTGTTATCCAGCTTTGGTTTTGTGTCCATCCCACAATCTGTCTTTTTCAAAACCCAGCAGTTGTACACACATCTATCATTAACTTCACTATAGGAATGGCCTTAGACGTCCAGCACTCTGCAGATATGTTAGCCTATCTAGGTTCCTGTATTGTATCCACTGTTGGCACACCTGGCAACCTGACTCAAGCAAAAGGTTGGTAAACTCCTTAGTTCAGGATTCAATTCTACAACTGTGCACGATTTACCAGATGGCATTGTACAATTGGCATCTCTTTTTATACAGTAGGTAGCATTAGCAGGTCAGGCTACAATGGTCAGGAAAGTCATGAAAGCATAAATGATGTGAAAGCTCATTTTCTAGCACAGCTTCACATACTAATCCAAAACTGGAACACAAGCAAGTTCTAAACTTTGCCCTGATCCTGTAAATGAGAAATGTCCCTTGGCTCCCACACCAGCCCTCACTCTGGGAGATTAGAGGTGAAAACAAAAGCCTTACTTATCATCCTTCTCATAGATGTTGAGCCCCAAGGCATCAACCCCCAGCCAAAGGTCGGTTCCTTTCTTATTCTTTATTTCAAAGTAGTTAATTCCATACATCTCCAGGTCTTGAGCAATCTTCAGGTATTCCAGCATGGCATTCTCTCTGGTTGAGACAGGACGAAGAGCAGATGTTAGTTTCTCATTTATCTGACTATCTCAGAAAGCTCAAAGCCATCAGAAGAAACAAGTAACGTTTCCTAAACTCATACATTGAACACAGAAGTTAAAACTGAACATTCACCATTTGGGACTCACTTTAGAAGTTATGATACTACACCTATGAACACACACACACACACAAAGCACTCCCATTTACCAAGCCCTAGTATTTCCGGATAGAAAATCCGCAACATTAATCTCTCTCGGCATTCACCCTTGTCTCAAGGGTACAGTTAGTAGGAAAGGTATAGTATCTGAACTTTCCTCACCTGCCAATGCAAATGCTTCAATGAACATAAGGTTTGACATATACCTTTACTTCTCCCCTCCCCCCCTCAAAGTCATCACTGATACACTGTATCGAGGTCCAGGATATTCAAGAAGCCATCCAAGACACTGTTCTCAGCACCAGTGCAAATATCCTACTGAGTTTTACCATGTGATTTGATGTTGTACTAGAAAATACACATGAAGAGTTCCCCCACACAGGTGACTCTCGGAGTCTATTTCAAAAGCATGTTGTAGAACTGTAAGCTTAAGGTAATCAACCAGCAACAAAGTGACCAGCCTAAGGACCAATACAAAACACTTACTTGAGCATGCCACTGTGTTCAGCATGCCACACCTGGATCCGTTCTTCCCACTGCTCTCTGGAGAGTTTATGCTGGTCCATCACCCTACACAAGGAAAGAGATATTAGCAAGATTAGACTTCATGTTTTGCAGCATCCATTGATGCTGATCTTTGCTATAGTCTTACTAAAAAAGTAGTTCCACACATAAAGCCTTACTCAAACCAAGAGGAAGATCCTACTCAGCCCAAAGATGTACTGTGTGAAGCAGAGCAATTCAGAATGAACAAAAGCCCTCTGCAAAGCCTTTCTGGTCATTGACCAGAGACATAAGAGGCGTAAGCAGAACACTGGAAAAGAATCTCATACATGCTGTAGACACCACAGGGTTAAAGCAAAGCAAAAGGTGCAATTCCTGGAATTAGACACTGCTGCAGAGTGTCCTCAGGAGGTGTAAACAGAAGCCATTTTCCAGATAACATACACTTATCCTGTGTGGGGACGGACTAAGTAGCCTCAAGATACGCCGTCCAGATACAAGATTTTTAGGACTGTACATTAGGATTAAGGACATACAACCCAACCTTCTCCAGGGATGACACATTCTTGACTGAATGCTGCTCTTTTCTTCTTAAAGAGGAGACATTCATACTGCCAGTTACCAACATGGCAGCAATGTTTAGGAAAGAAAAGCTGAATTCAAAAGGATACTTCATATTCCTAACCAACCCAAGGAGAGAGCACAAAAACATATTCTAATATGACAGATAGAAATAAAAGAAGGAAAAAACCCAAATGCATGCAGTTCAGCTAAAAATAAAAATCAAAATCATGCTTTCAGTGAAACTCTTTGTATTTAACCAGAACCCAAATTCCTGACCTTAAAAAACCACCTAAGAAAATGGGAGACTGCATCAACCAACTCCTTCACCTTTGGGGAATCAGACGTTCTGAATTGAGGTATCCAGGCTTGTGCACGTCTTTGTTGTAATCTCCAAATTTGGCCTGCACAGCATAGGAGCCAAGAAGTACTGCTGTTTCAGGAGGACAGTAGATCTCATCGCTGAGGATCCCTTCCTTCACCTGCAGGAAGAAGAGCTTCTGCGTGATGTCCTGGATCAGCTCTTCAGCCACATCCTCTGGGAAGAACTTGGCACGAAATCTGAACTGGAGGGGATTCTCCTTCCTGATTTCTTGAGCAGAAACCTGAGGACAGAGATGACACCACAACTGAGCAGGGCTGCAAACAATAGAGTAAATTGCCTTTACACAGAAAAAAGGATTTGGGGTATTTGCCTTAAGAGGTGAATGACTGACAACTCATTACTGTAATTCCTTAATTCTGGCTGCTTACTGGTATAAGAACACAGGGGAGACATATTATGTTTTCCAACTAAGCCAATAAAATTCTGTTTGCACAGCAAACCTTGGTCAGGGGAGAATGATTTACCATGCTGTATCAGATGGCAAACCTCCATCCAGTATTGTATGCGTTTGACAGAGAACAGCCCCCTGACATTAAACAGGTATGTCACTGACTGTCCCATCAAGAAAAACAGTTCATACCTGCATAAGAATTGCAAGTCCACAAACATCAGAGGCATCAGCGCTCTGTTACAACTGTCCATCCTTGAAGTGACCTATCTTTCTGATCAGTGCAACAACTGATCCTGCACAAGCAGAGACTAAAACCATCACTAGCCAAGACGTTCCTCCAGTCACAGCAAGAATAGCTGCTTCCACCCAACAAAGTACAATATCGAGCTGCTGCTGTACATCTGACAAATGCTATAAAGCTTTCTACAATTCACACAGAGAGAAAGGGCAAACTTCCACCATGCCACACCTCACCCAAATAATTCTCATGGAGGTCTCAAAGTTTTCTCTAAAAATAATCCTGGCGTTATGAGAATTAAGGAACAATAACAACAGGTACAAGGTTTATAAAGTTGCAGCCAACAACACATCAAGAATCATGTAAGCTTTAACCTTTGTTCAGCAATTAGCCCAAAGTCTGTTACCTTTTTATCAAGCTTCAACCAAGTCTGGAATCCTTTGTTATCCACATACTGAAGACCAAAGTACCACACTTCTCGCAAACCTATGGTTTTAACCACCTGCAACAGAAGGGTTAAAAAAAAAAGTTATTGTAGGTAACAGTTCACTGGAAGTCCAGGTCCAGGTCTCCTCTGAAGTCCCACATCACCTGTGGGTGCAGGCAACAGCCTAAACCTACTCACCTGGCATCTCTTAATTTCATCTTGTAGACAAAGATATACTGCTGCTGTAGTAGATAACAACAATGGCATAGGCTAAACTACTTGTCCCACCCAGTTCCTAGGAGAAGATGATTCTGGGGAAACTGGGAAAGACAAATAGGGCAAGTGTCAGGCCACCAACTGCTAGACTGGTACACTGGCAGCAAGTGGGGCTTCTGCTTGCTTGTATCTACTGGCTCTTCTTAAAACCGTACTTGGTGAAGCAGACAAGTTACTTCTTTCACCAAAGCTCATGGTGAGATGGTCTGTAATAGTGTTAGTACTGACTACAACTAGTTAGCAGTACTAATGGCTCAAGTGATCTTGTCTGCCAGTCACCAAAGATTATTTGGCTGGAGGATGCAACTGAGGGATGCTTCACACAGCTGCTGCAATAAGCTCCCTGTGCAGTTTTGAGAATTAAGACAAGCTGCAAGTATTCTCAGTTAAGGCTATTCTTTTTTAAACTCACACAAAAGCTGATTTTGAAGGAAAAATACATCGATGGCCCAACATTAGGACAAATTTCATTTAATATATTATAAGTACTAACCAGACAAATGACCCAGAAACACTGTCTGTTGACTGGACGGCACCCTTACTGGTGAAAATAGTCCTGTCTGGACACGTTCCTTTTCCTCAGTGGAGGAGATATTCTAACAAGTTCCTGACCTCCTCCTACTCTTGACCACTTGTTCTTATAGACCAGTAGTTTGCTGCCAGTTCATCTACCTGTAAAGCTGTGCTCTAGTCAGAGATGAGATCTGGAAAGATCCACTACATACATATCTGGATCACTTCCTTGATGTTATTTGCAGAGCAGCCCCTCAAAAAGTGATGTAGGCATTGCCATAGGGAGCTGAACTGAGTGGAAGGCAAGAGCTTTTTAAAACTTTGTTGCAAAAAAAAGTTGCAAGTTTGGTAAGTGTGACACCCTAGAGACAGTGTAGTTACATGTGCCTCAATAAGGCTAAGATCTCAACCAAGGACCTGTTTTACCCTCACAATTTATAGTATTGCTGGCGACACTCTGGTATTTTCCCTTAGATTTTCTTACTGGTGAGCTAGAATCCAGCAGTCTGTACCTGGAAGCCAGAGCTTCCTGGGGTTGTTAAGGGAGATAGGGAAAAATGCACCATTCTGATTATCACTCTTAAGAATTACTGTTTCTGTGACATTGTTGAATAACAGGCAATCTATAGAGTTTAGTGATATCTACAGAGTTTAGTGATATAAGCAGACCAAGAAAATTGTGTAGTAGTATGAAAAATGTCACTAAGCAAACACTATTTTTAAGGATAAAGAGGTCGGTACCTACTAGTTGAAGAAATAGGATAGCTTCACAGCTGGACATGGTGGGCTGTATTCAGTAGGCTACAGTTTATATATTCTGCTTCAGCGGGGCTGTAAGTAATCAGTTATAACTAACTAGAGTTTGTATTAAAAAACCCACCAACCCAACAAACAAAAGAACCCAAACCCCGCAACTTTTTTTTTTTAAAAAGAGCTGGGGTCTGAAAATACTTCAGCCTTTACTCAACTAAAATTCTTTTTCCCTCCTTCCCCAAAGTGACTTGTTTCACCACAGAACAAGACAAGTTTTCTGACAGCCAGATGTATTTTTAGAAGGGTCAGAACTGGGCTTTACTCAATCTAGCAGAAAAGCAGGGGTATGTTGAGCGTGGTACTTCCTGTTGCACAAAAGTGTTGCAACTTCATTAAAACAGAGTTACATAAATCAAGCAGTTATCAGGTCATTATCTCTGAATGTCTGTTACAACAGAAAAAGTACACTTTTTCTATAAATCAAGTTAGAAAGCTTGCAGAAGTTATGACCCCCAAGTTCTTCCGAAAACCTAAAGGTAAGGAAGGACAAAGTATTAAGCTAAACATCACAATTTGACAATTTGGGTTCCAATACAAACAGTAAGGACATTAATGTTTTAGCCTGTGTTCTGGGAAATGGTTTGTAAACTTCCTCCACAGCAAAACAAGGACAAAATAAAACCCAAGGCATTATATTCAAGATGGGAGACGCTCCCCCACCTCCTCAAATGCATGAAGCGGCAAATCTTAAGTCTGCCGATTCCACCTAGAAATGCATTCA
Organism: Anarhynchus alexandrinus; assembly: GCA_008711295.1. Classification (NCBI taxonomy): domain Eukaryota; kingdom Metazoa; phylum Chordata; class Aves; order Charadriiformes; family Charadriidae; genus Anarhynchus; species Anarhynchus alexandrinus. The sequence goes on from VUYV01000045.1 coordinate 4,120,045, forward strand.
CTGCCAGAAACTGCCAGTGACACACTCTCCTCCATTTGAAGCTCTTTTTCTCATGGCCAGGATAGCACACGACTGCCTGGGAGGTACTCCAGCCAACTGCAGAGCCCACTGTGTTTGTTCTCGGGACACCTCGGACCATTGTGTTGTAAGCTATGCACAGGTCCGGCTTAAGCGGAGCTGAACTCAATATTCACAGGTTTCCCACTATTTTTTCCTTTCTATAAAAGCGAGTTATAGTCCACTTTACATGCAGGATAGACTTATGCTAGCAAAGCCTAAAGCACAAGGGCACTGCGAGAGTAGTTTTCCTAGCTGACAGCAGGCCAAGAAATCATCTGGTGGTTTTTAAAAATAGCCTGATTTCTTCAACGCCCTTTTCCCCCCCGCAGTGGTTGAAGTGGGGCCACTCCCCATACCTGCAAAAACTTGTTGCCTCCACAGGCTTTATCTGAGTGTAAACTCCATTTGAGATAAGGGCCTAGTACAAGGCTTGCACAGCAGAAGTGAAGAGAAGATGTCAGAACAGTCGCAACTAACTGTATGGTCTTCACCTTCTCTGGTTTTCTGCTGCATACTTCTGCCTTAGTCTTCTCTTGATGTGCAGAAGTGCACTCCAACAAGCTATGGACTACAGACAAGGATTTCCAATCACAGGTTTTAAACCCCAGCCATAGGATGTAAGGAACAAATCTTCATGGGTGATATTCTGTCCCAATACTGCAATAACTGCTGCAACAAGCAGTCTTCAGAAGTCCGGAACCAACTGACAGCAAGCTAGAAGTATCTTGGATCTGAAGCATCCTGCCTTTTTCCATGTTCTCAGGATTTTGTGCTTCTCAGCTGGAGGTCAAGAAAGTAGTTTCTCTTCTGCCAGAGAGATGACTCTGACTCTTAACAGATGTAAACATTAGCGAATACATGGGGTAAAAGTCCTTATTGAATCCTTGTCATAAAGAACATAGGACATACGTACACTAGATGATCTAAGGCATTGCTTTTAAAAACCTGGCTTTTAGTCATTTCGATTTTTGTACCCGCAAAGATGAAACAGGAATTCTGTTTTGGGTTAACATGAAACGGGCTGGAGGAGAAAATTACCCTGATGCGAGGGTGGTCAGCAGTGAATGGAAGGTCAAATACTGGTTCCATAAATATTTCATATGCACTTCACCAAATTTCCAGTCAATGAATACTTGATGTTTATCCCACATCAGTAATAATCAAAAAGGAATTAAAGTTAGATTTAATGCTACACACAATTTGTAGTACTCTATTTTGTACTGTGAAGTTCTGCAGTGATTATCATTTGGTTTCCTCCTTTCACTCTCATCAAGAACCCACTAAATGTTTTTTTCTGTTTGTTGGGGGTCTGGACTTTTGTGACTTTTTTTGGTTGGTTGGCTTTTTGGCAAAGTACTTCTCACTGCACAGTTGCCATAAGGCCTGGCACGTGCTAGCTAACTCACTGAAACGAGAACTTGTACCAGAAAAAACTTAAAGGGAATGGACATTGTTAAGCCAGTTCTGCCTACTTGAGTTAAAGCTCAACCACCCTTTGCTATCAAGGCTAGCAGGGGACAAGGGGAGAAATGCAAAGGAATTGCTGTAACACTTCATAAACAGCTTAATACACGTAACTGAAGTCTGCATAGATCAATTCTTAGTTTTCACGGTTCCAGCAGGAATAGCTAGAAGCAAGCTGCCTTTTTTTTTTTAAATTCCAGAACAGCAAGTTAAATTTTTCTGCTGAAATCTAGGCCTTGCTTCAGTTTTATAAGAGCAAGCTACTTAAGAAAAGAATAATAAAGTTTTACAAAGTGCTCTTTGTTTATTTTAGCTGTCTTTATCTGACATTTGCGGGTTCATCTCAAAACAGACCTGTATATTGTTAATGCAGCAGCAGGAAGAATAATAGTAAGGGAGAAGAGTCTTGGCTACTCATGCCCTTCACTTCCCTGGGAACCCCCAGAGGCAGGCTGGACAAGTCTCTGCTCCATCTTGCTGCACAAGGGCTTCCTACAAGGCATGTTGCTATAGTTGCTGCATGGAGATCACAAACTCATCTGGTTTTCCAGTAGTTTGGCAAACTTGAATACCTGTGGCAACGGACTACCTCCAACACAGCTTCTGAATTAATGCAGCTATGCCTATGCCTTCATCAGCCATCTGAAGACCTGATTCTGAAGTTTTTTTTGCACAGGCACAACACTTCAACTTTAGAATTTAAGAAATAAATAAGGGCTAAACTGCATTTCAAAGCAAGAGGTGAGTTTTTACACACTACCTATGCTGTCTAGACATTTTCAATCCCCTATGACACTTCATCACCCAACACTGCTAGGAAGTCAGATTTCACTGGAACATAACATACCTACAAGGATTTTTTTTTTTTTTATTGTGATGGAATTTAGAGATCTTAGTTCAGAATAGGGCCCTTTGATTAGGAAGTGAAGAGAAGAAAGGTAGGTAGGTTTGGAATCCAGTCGTAAGAAAACACTATAGTCTAAAATGTACTCCAAGCTTAAGCAACAAGAGCCCATACCAACCCTTCACTGACCTGGTCAAACAGCTGTTTGCCTGTAGTGTTTGGCTGGATGGCAAACTCCAGCTCTGCATCCATAGTAACAACTCGAACATTGATCTAAGGAGAAAAAACAAAAAGCATTGTTTAAGATGTATTTAAAGGTATTTCTCAGTGTTAACACAGTACTTTGTGTACAACTCAGTCTCTACACTTTGATGCACTACCGTAACCTCTATAATATAGACACTTAAGCCCCACTTAGATTCGTGTTATCATACCAGAAAACTTAATTGGGACACTGACTTTGCTGTCTTATCCAGGTTGCTCTGCAGCTTTTCCTACTTAACATAGGATTGGACCTAGCCTCTGGTTTAACAAGAAGGCATTTTAGAGTTGACTGTTTCCAGGCCTAAACCCCCTTGGAGTAAGAGCTCCTGTGAGTCCACAGCATAGCTGCCTGCAGGCCATCCCTTGGATTACGAAAGGCCCTAATGACTAAATTAAATTTAAGACTTATAATTTAACTTCCATTTATATTAGAGCTAGAATTAATCTGAGGTTTTAAAGGCAAAAGGCTGCAGATTATTCTTACGAAGCAATCAGCATTAACCCGATAAACATTCATTCCCTCATAAAAATCTACTCAGCACATAAAAACAGCAGTTATGGGTACAGAATGATAATACAGGGCAAGAGTTCACTAAGCTATTGCTGTTGGTGAAGAAACAACATAACCAGATTTACTGCAATGGCAGCAGTAGACTGCAAGACAGAGGTTACTGTTGTATGCAGAAGGCAATGACTAGAAAAAGTCTATTAGCAGCAATTAATCAGGAGGCAAAAGCAGCAACTAAGCTTGCAGGGAATAGCATAAGGGCTGGCAAAAGGGCAAATCAGGAAAGGATTATCTCCAACTGTTCCAGCTACAGGACAGTGTATTGCTAGCAATATTACACTATATCTCAAAAAAAAAACACTACCCCAAAGCAAATTTAAAAAAAAAAACGCCCTGAAACCTTATGATTTGGTAGTATAGTTCCACTAACAAGTTAGATTTGTAGCTTGATATTTTACAGGAAAAAGAAGAAAGTGGTCATGTAAATACAAGGCCAGACAACAGGTAAGCTACACACAGACACATAACAGTTTCCCAACATTTTATAAATGCCACATTACAGAAAGCCAGAGCTAACAGACCAGGAGAGCCTGCTACAGCTGCAGCACTGGTGCCCAGCGCAGAAGCACACATTGAAAGAAATGAGAGGAATGGGCAGAAAAGGAATAAAATCACTCACTACAAAACTTTGACCCTGCGACAGTTTCCAGCCACTTAATTATGTATATTTAAAATCTAGGCTAAATGTCAGGTAAAACAATGTTACAGCTAACACAGAACTGTGAATAAAACAAGTTGCTTCCACTAGGTTTGTCAAATATATGAGAAAATTTTGCAATCTTTTCAGTAAGACATGAAGGCATCAAGCGCCTCCTAACCTTTATAGAGATGTTTCTTTTTCCTGCTCTCTCCCAGATAACAGTGGGCCCTCCTACAGAAAGACTGAAGGCAGTTTCCAAGACATGCAACCCCAGAACTAAGCCAGAAGATGACTGTTTAGGTGGTTTTGTCACTTTCAAGCTGTATTTATAAAGCAGTGTCCTTTAAATTAGGACTTTTTTTTTCAAAAACAAAAAAATCCTCTCAAAGCAACAAGAAAGAACAAGCAAGAAAGGTTTTCCAAGAGTTCCTTTTCCCAGCTGTAGCATTTGGGGTCCATAACGGAAGTACACTTAAGGCTTTCTTCCTGTGCCTTAAGAACCAAAGGTTTCCCAAACCCTGCTTCCAATGTGGGAAGGGAGGGGAAGTTCAGACACCACATTATCAGGAACAGCAAGACTGCAATTCGAAGATGTGACCTTAAAAAGCTCCTGTTGCTTAATCCCTCTCAACAATAAATCCCTAATCATATTCTAATCCCCCTCTACCCCCTTCAACAAAACATATGCTCGTAATCCGCAGTTTTGTATTGTGCAAGTTATTTGTACTTCTGGCTGAAACACCACAGTGGGTGTAAAATAAGTATCATTTTACAAGCTAAAGTTGAAAGGATGTGCTTCCCACTCCTTACCAGAAAACCTGCAGGATGTTGGCTGAGCACAGAGTTTCAGTCAGTACCAGTACATTCATCTTTTATTCCCATCTCCTTAGTGGTTATTTGCTAGTAAAAAAGGTAAACTCCCTAGTCTAGGGGAATACCCTGTATTACTCTAACCCTAAAACACCCTGCTGGATACAGTCCCCTTCCTAAAGGATTGGCTACATAGTGAGCTATTTAGTGCTAAAGCCATCTACCTGCTACACCTTTTAAGAATTATTTCAGCATTAAGACCAAAAAATTGAAGTCATCTGCTTTCCACTTCAACCATTTAAAGCCATAAGCATGCCAGAACATGACTACTTGGTTATCCAAAAAGCTTTCAAGGACATTTGGGGCATGTGGTAAAGGTTAATTTCTGTGTTCTTAAAGGGCTGAACAACCAGCAGGATAAAGAGGAATTCCCTGGTGTGTCCTCAGACAAGTTGCTAGCCACATGACAGGCAGAGCAAGAAGAGACAGGGCCTCAAGCAGTTATCACATCAATGAGTTGATGACTGCCTGGGAAAATCCTTTGAGTCTCCTTCCTGCCATATTAAGTCCTCTTGCTTCTCATCTCCAAACCTTAGCCTTGATTTCAAGAACAACATAATGGTTTTAACAGTGTTTCTAAATGGATGTCCTACAACCACTCCACACAAGCTTTTAGCCGGAGAGAAGCTGGTAGTGAAGCAGGCAAACAGAGCTTAAGCCACTTGAAACCCTGGTTTAGACAGTCTGAAGAAACCTTGATGTTTGGCATTCAGCTCAGACCACATGAAACTCCCCATGGCGCCAAGACGACTAAATCAAAACCCAAGGTGCTAACCAATTCAAGATATAGTTGGGGAGGGAAACAGGGAGGAACTCAGACTAATTTCTATCAACAACAAAAAGAGCAAGACACAGTTAAGACAGCTTTCACAAGTGAAGTCCTGCTTACCCTGTGTAGGCAAGGCAGGTGATTTGCAAAATCCCTACTAAATCCTTGGCAGTACCCCCAGGACAAAATTGAAGTCATAACCAAAAAGAAAGCAGTTTTCAATTGTTTCAAACACAGGTGCCTGGAGCAGGGAGAACACATGGCTGTTATACATGAAACAAGCATTTTTAAATGCACATAGCACACTAAAAATCCTTGACAGTAAGATGTAACTTTGTTCTCAATCGGCCAATGCCATAATACTTTATGATTATACTTTTATGTCCACAACTAACATACTTAAAATGAACAACAAATAGGGCCTTAGAAGGTTTGCTTGAGTCTATGAAAACATTACAGAACACAAGGTTCTCCTCTTCGCTTGTCTTAGGATGCAGAAAATTGCTAACAAATTTGATCCAGAGGGGAAAAAACATGCTGTTGAAAAGGCAATGCCATTTGCATTAAAAGGAAAAAAAGGTCCATGAATTTTAACAGTCAACAGAAACCAAAGCAGTTACTAGACCAAATGACTGAACACTATTTCCATGACTTCAGAGTGTTCAGGATGGACTGTAACGTTACATTTCCAAATGGCACGAGAGAGTGGAAGTGAGATGAAAGATGAAACTGGAGAGAACTTCAGAATATAGTTCAAATAATCATAACAGTATGGAAAGTTCTTGTACTAGAAGTTACAGAGGTTAGAATGAGATCTTCCTTGCTTTAGCAATTCCTTCAAGTAATGCATTTGTTATTACTTCTTTTTTTTTTGTCTTTTTGTTAAGACAACTCTTTTAATGCTAAGTCAGTAGATCAATCTATGGGACACTGCAGCCTTTCAGAGACCGCACACCATATAGTATCTAACTTTGAAAATTAAAGTGCCATTAGAAAAACATTCAGAAAACATTGTCTCTTAAGGAAGCAACACATTGCCAACCAGCTGAGTGGCAACAACTTCTCTGTGTAAGATCCAAGACCTAGATAGGAACCCAAGATGACATTGCCTCTTCAATCCCTTCCTCTCATAAATACTGAGTTTCCAGGTGTGTGGGACACTCTGCATGCACAGGTAGTTTTTTTTCTCTAAGGTCTGACTCTTGAGCTACAGCCTGTTGGTCCAGAATCTGTCTCTGGTTGCAGGCAACACAGTATATTTTAAGGTAACCATCGCCCTCCTGATACTGCAGCTCCACTGCAAAACAACCTACACTGAAGGGGAAAAGGAAGGCAGAACAGGAAAAAAACCCCACAGCCCTCACACACAGTAAGCCATCACGGATATTTTGCATCCTGACACATGAAATCCAATACCCCTTAAACTCACTTGCATAATATCGTTAGTTCAGTGAAACCATGAAGTTGTGCAAGTCATCTAAAATACCATACAATTTATTTCCAGTGAACACATAAGATAAAGGGTAGTAAACACCAACTTTTACCCACATACACAAGACAAACCAGTACTTAACGTGTTGCACATCATTATTATGCAGCTCTAAATGCCTCAGACAACGATCAGGAATGTTTTCTTCCTCTTTCCAAGGAGGGATAAAGACCAGAGTCTCTTAAATAGCAGGTTTACAAGTGCAAATGCTAGTGAAGGATCTTTCCAAGTGGTGGCAATTAGCAGTACCATAGTGGAGAAACCTAGGTAGGCATGCCTTCTTTCTTCAGTCACTGGATGTCTGGAAATCCCAGGCAAACAGCTGGAACACATAAGCAGATCCACCGCAGAACACAGAGGGGACGGGGGTTTTGAAGTGCTGTACCTGCACAGCACATACTGTGAAAAACAGCATGCAAGCCTGTTAAGGTTTCTTGCACATACAAACTGACCGTATATCACAGACATGCTTGTGCTGAAGGAATATGGCAATCTTAACAATAAATAAGAAAAAACTGCAGTATTAAGAATATTATTAAGAAAGCAGTAATATTAATCTTGCATCCTCACTTCTGCAGGTCTACTCTTCCACCACACAAGCAATAACTACTATTGTACTTATTACAAGTAACAGACAACCTTTTTACCCTGAGTTGCAAAGCATCTGCATGGACGAAGTAATCTCATTTCAACCTTAGCGACCAGACCTGTTCATAGACGTGTGTAGTGATTAGGTAATCTGGTAACAGGAAAAGCAATTTCATCCAGCAGCATCAAGAGGCCACTGAAACTGCTCCCTATTCTCCCACCTTCCATGCATTAGTGTTTCTTGGTTCCAGGCCCAACAGTAGAGAAAGATGCTGTGCTAACTGATGGAGTAACTGTAGTCCCAGCTCCTGGAAACTATCTTCGGAAAATTTTCAACTTCGATTAGGGGAAAAAAAAATCCTAGATGTTCCAGAGCTCAGAGCTGACCTGCCTAACACTTCAGTGTCTGCATTCCTCTGTCCTCCACAAGTTACTTAAGTCAACAGCTAATGGTTCAGAGACTCAAGAGGAGAGGACAACTCCAGGAGGGTAAGTAGCATGAATAACCCAAACAACTGGAGAGATATTAGTTCAATTTATTGTATTATTCTTAAGTACTTATGAACACCAACATGTCAAGAACACAGCACTTGGAGCCAGTTGTTTCTTCTCTGACAGAATAACCGGCCTGATGGATCAAACCTTATCTAGTAACATATTTGATGTGATCCCATATGACATAGACTTGGTATACAACAAATCTGGGCCATGTGAAATTACAACCAAATGACAAGTTGGTGCACCTAAATTCTCCATAGCTTCTGTCAAAGCAAGAGACAACGTCATGAATATCAAGCAAATGATCAATTCTATTAGCTTCTGCAGGATTGCCAAAGCATAACTTCCCTCCCAGTCGGGCTCAGCACCTTCATCTTGCTGGAACTACTGTCAAGACATGAATTCTGACCTTTTCATGGCAGGCCAAGGTCTTGAAAGGGGGATGTGAGTGTGGTGGGGTGGAGGGAGTAAGAAAACGCAGTTAAGCATTCTCACGGTCCCTGGAAGATGGAGTGCACTTACAAGTTCACAAAGAGCACCTAGTCAAGAATTAAAAAAAACTCTTTAGGAGGACAGGGCTGGACTTCAAAGATCTTGGCAGGTCTGAGAAATAGTTACAGGTGTCACACTTGGAGAGGTGAGAATGGACAAGAGGCAGACAAAGAGATGAACAAATTACAGGCTTGCAAACAATGGGCTACAGCAGGACTGTAGACAAGGATGTGGTCTATTATAATCCCCAGAAAAACACCACATTTCCTGGTGTGATGCTATTGCACAGAAGGAAAAATTACATTCTTGATGTATTTGTCACCAGAAGCATTACAGAAGGTGACTATTCTGTTCTGCTTGCCTGATGACTTGCCAGTTGGAATGCTGTCACCCAAATTTGAATGCTTCTTTTGGAAGGGAACAAGTTAATCAAGGGAAGTCTGCATCTATCTGCAGGTCAGGTGTTTTGGGGTTGGTTGCAGGGTTTTGGGGGGTTCTTTTTTGTTTCAAAATTGAGTCGATTTCTTAGCATGGCACTGATCTCTTCCAAATGGGAGTTGTCTGAAGCATGAAGGGTTTATAGAGAAGACTGCAACTTTTAAACCCACATGGAGGAAAACACCAAAAAGCCCTCTTATTTTGCAGGCTGTGTAACAGGAAAAGAAACTATAATTGCTGGAGTGGTAAGATATTGGGATACTACATAACCACTTCCATGCAGACTTCAGACAACATAGGTTCACGTCCTTCCCAGTGCTACATTTCTATGATTTAAAGGACCTCCAAGAAGCTAAAATGAGAAGGCAAATGACAAAACTGCATTTTCTCTTCTGTGGGAAGGAGAATCTGATTCTTGTGACAGTGAGAAAGAGATGTACAGCACAAAACTGAAGAAAGCCTTTCAGTAGGATCCACATGCTCCTGTCCTTCTTCCGTGCCAGAAACCGTTCTGCACTACCTGTGCAACACCCAGCATTTCAGAGAGGGCAGTGGCAGCACAGCAAAATAGTCCCAAGCATTCCCTTCCACACTGCAAAGCACACAGTTTGCTAACAAGGGAGAAAACAGCCTTATCAGTTCACAAAACATGAGTAGGGGATGGCCTCATTGGCATCCACTTGACTGACAAGGCAAGCTCATTGCACCGATTTAACCGACCCAGTTTCTCAACATACCGTGTTAAATCAAAAAGACCCGACTGCAAACCGAAGGACACGTTCCATTTCAAATCTCATTGTGTTAAACATTGTTTCCTCATTGCAAATAAATGGGAACATTAAGTCACGTCCAACTGGAATTCCTCTGAGTCTATGAAGCAGAGTGAGGTACTGCTGCATTTGCAACAGGTAAAATCAGAGTTGAATAGGCTGGTCTTTGGTCCTTAAAACCTTGCTCACCTTCCCATGAGAGGGGAAAATACCACTGAGGGTAAATACCTTTATATATAATAATCTAGAAAGTTAGCAGTTACTTTAAAATTGTCCAGCACAGTTGTTAGCCTTAACTACTAGTCAGCTTTAATGCAACAGCTTGTACAACTTTTTTTTTTTTTTAAATAGTAATCCTCAGTACTTAAGGAGCAATGACTATACTGGCTATACTTAACTGAATTTTTTTAAGTTTACTCAAGGCAATAGGAGCCCAGGTATTTGCTGCTCTCATGCAAGGTGAAAAAGCTTTAAAAAAAACTTTTGTGGAAGTTTTTCAGAAAAGAGAAAAAGTATTTTGAGGGGAGGCCAAGAATAATTTTGACGTGAAATCTGAAAGCTGGAGACGTTTTTGATGAAGCACGGGGGCGGGGGTGGGGGGAAGTGGGCTCATGTGGGCAGCAAAACCTTGAATACCCAGATCTGGGGAGTCATCCAGAAATTCCAGTTTTAGCAAAGCAGGCTGAATTTTCAGAACAAACTTCCCCCTCCCCGCTAGCATACACAAACAGATCACAAGAAAGCCAAGCCATTGAGTTTGATTTTGCAGCCAGGTCACTTGACTCTTCTTTGTGAGACAGCATGAAACCTTCCTCATAATTAAACATGAAGATAGTCATAGAACATAAATTCAAACTTTTACTTTATTTGTGCAAAGATGGCACACTACATTACATGCCTATCTCAGTTTCCCTAACCAAAGCCTGATATATCTTCTGTCAGCATATAACAACTGCATAGCAGGCATCTGCGTGAAAAGCTGAGAAGCAGCCATGGTTGTAATTCAGTTCTTTATCTTAAGTCAAGCAATAACACTCTGCGTGCCAGAAGATCATGAAGATTTCATGCAGGTGTGGCAAGCGTACGTGACGCTGCATCTCTGATGGCCCTGGTTCCCAAATGCCTTGGCCTCGGCCAGACTTCCAGCATTCTCCACCTCTGATCAGCTCTGTACAGTTAATATTAGCTGCTCAGTGAAACAGTAAAAGTAAGCAAGAGCTCTTCCCAGAGAGGACAGAAAAATAAATAAATAAATAAATAATATCTTTCTCCCTCCAAAGTTTCCCCCAACTCTTTCCTAATAAGCAAACTGCATCATTCTGTTCCAGTTAGGGAGAGTTGAAAAACTGAGACAGAGGCCTTTTAAAGATTTTTAAATTAAATTTTTTAAAAATCTAAAATTACCTAGGGACAGCCCTACATTCTGACAAGATATAAAGCAATGCAGTTTAAGCCTGAAAGGTCACAGGATATTGCTCTTAAACAGAGGCACATACATTCAGGGAGACCAGATGTTTTTCACGCAAAACATTTGCTTTCTCTTGAGGGCTGTAGGAACGGTTTACTCTGAACACAAAACAAGGCTAGGAAGGGGCAAGAGGGTTTATGGTGTTCTGTTGAAATACATTAACATTCACTTTAAAGACTCCCTGATGCTATATAATACTATTAGCATTGTTGGAATATCTGTGTTCTTTAAAGAAGGAACACACAGCCAGTGAAAGCAGGCTCAGCGCAGCGCCGCTGCTTGGATGAGCCATTTGCCCTCAGCTGACGTTAGGATGGATTCAGGAGCACAGACTGCAGCAACAATAGCTCCTTTGTACCTAAAGGATAAATACAGAAGGAAGCTGCAGGGCACAGGATCAAACTCCTTCATACACAGACTGTTTCATCAAGACAGCTGTTGCATCTAATTAAACATAATGAAGTTGCAAGACTAAGGCTTTACACATGAAGTTTAAAGAAAGCCCCACAACCAATCCTCAACTAAGCTTTACCTCAAGAAGTCACTCAGAGTCCAGAACGAATCAGACCATCCTTTGTGGTCTTCCATCAGAAACATCAGCATGGGGTCAAGTACTGATAATACAGAGGTTTAAGATCTCAAGTTTTATTATAATTTCAAAGTCTTTTAAACAAGTTAACATCTCCGATATTTATGAGTCAGCTACATAAACTAATATGATCCTTCTGCAATCCCCACATGGGAAAATAAAAAATAACCGAGTATCTTATAGTCTTGATCAAGAACACAAACACCATTTCATACCTCTGCTTGGCTTGTTCATTTGGAAATGACAGACATGCAACAATTTATGCAAAAGCTGAACTTCACAGTACCAAGTCACAACAAACAGGGGCAGGGTCTGAAAACATGAATGATCTAAATAAAAGCTATAATAGCCTCAGAGTTTCCCCTGAATCTGAGCACCAATACTGGTGCCTTTTATTCCAGCGCTTATGCAGAGGCACGGGTTCTAGAGAGCAGTGCGCGTGGAAAAATGCAAAGCAATTCTGAAGAGTCAAAAGCCTGACAGATACTCAACTGGAGACCAGGCAACAACAGCACCTGTCAGCGCACAGCACTCAACACTTTCAGTAGACCCTGAATGAACAGTACTAGCACAAGGTACAATGATCGCTCTTCTGAGGCTGCAGACTGGCACATTATATTGGAGCAGGTTGGGCTGTGTGAACACAAGCAGAGTCTATGACTCACGCTCTCATAGGATTATGCCCTGAGAGGTTAAAGGGGACCAAGAACCAAATGTTGCAGAAACATTCTCAACAACTGTGCTCTTCCCAAATGGAGACATTACAGGATGCGAAGTGGTCTTTTTCATCAGATGAGAACTGAAAGAAACCTGAGGATGTTCAAAGGCATAGAATAATTTCCATGCAAGGATCAACTAAGCTGGTCAGCACTTGTCAGTTTGGAAGAAAGTTAACTGAGGCTAGGACATAAGAGCATATAAATTCATGAGTTACACAAACAGGGTGGACAAGGACCACATGTTCACTGCTCTACCAATAGAATAACTACAGGGCATCAACAGTCTGAACAAGAAAAAAGTTTTTCAAATAATTCTGTAGCAAGGAGTTTTGTAGATAACTTTCCAAACAACGTGAAGGTTATCTAGGACAGCCTTTGTTAAAGCATACTGTGGACACTGGAGTTCACACGGTTTCAAGGGGAGAGTGGACAAGTTCACAGAAATCCATGTAGTAACCCATTATATAAGAACTTTCAGCCTCCAATACCTCAGCAGCTCAGAGGAAAGCAATGGTGCGTGTCTTTGAAATACTCTTCCTCGAGCATCAGCTTTTGGCCAACATCAGAGGCATACTATTAAGCTATAAGGGCTTTCTGCCTGACCTGGCAAGACCAGCCATGTTCTTATAGAAGTCAAAGCGTAGAAGGAACATGAACTGCAGTTACTTAAGGAGAAATAGCAGTGTAACAAGTCATACAAGGCCTGGTAATGATGTGTGATCATTCTACATTCTAGTTATGAATCCATTTGTCAAAGAGGGATTTATTGATTCGATACCCCACCCTTCTATTTAACCTGTTCCATAATCAGGCTCTTTCATTTTACCTCATGGACTTCGGTGGAACATATTGCACAGTGTTTGTGAAATTTATGAGTGGGATTATGTGATGTGACCACCTCCGATAGCTTGATAACCTGATCTACATCCAATACACTACAATGATCACACGTCCCAACAAGGTACTTCAAACAGTATGCAACAGGTACTATTTGCTCCTAAAGATAGATTACTTCAAGTCCTGGAATGTCACCTAAGCACAAAGAGACTGCTCTTGAGAAGTTATAGATCATACAGGAGAAGTGACTGGAAGGATCGGCAAAATACCCCTTCCTGACTCCTAAAACAGCTTGAAGGCTTCTGAGTTTCATACTCTTCACAGGCCCTTCACTGTAGAAGTGTGATGGCAAACAAACATGCCCAAGTGATTCCCAAAGTGTACCCAGAGGACAGTGGGGGCAGAAAAAGTAACTTTCAAAAGTTTGCCTGCACAGCTGTATCAGTTTTTAAAGGGGAAAGCTATTCTCTCCCACACTCAGATCACCAAATATCAATTATGCAAATCCACCCACAAATTCACACCACATACTTTGTGCACCAGGAACTTTATCTATAAACACTTATCTCTACAAAGAGAAAAAGTTAAGCAAGCTAAGCTTTCATGATTGAAGTATATTCAACTAGATGTTAAAGAATAACTTCAGCTCCCACAAAGAACTATGAAGCCCAGATCCTACAGTTCAGACTTTGAAGTCCTCTACTGAGCTACACAGGTTAAATTCAGGCACCCTGGTACAAATGTGAGATTCTTTAATCTCTGCTTCTTCAGGTAGCAGGCAGCTCATAGATCTGCTTTATGCATCTGCCGAACGGTGGTCTCCTGGCAGAACTGAGAAGCTCTGGCCCCATTTCATAAGCCTGCTCAAGATTCATCAACTGGATGTCCGCTTGCATCCCCAGAGAAGCCTTTCTCACATACATTCCACACTGAGGTTAGAACAACCACAGCAAACATGGACATTTTCATGCAAAATAAGAGACGAAGGGATGGTGATAGTGACGCCCGAGTTTTACACAACAGCTAGAGCACTTGCTCATGAAAGTGGGAGGGAGAAGTAAATGCACAATAACCCTATTTCAAACAGGGCAATTCCATACTCCCTTCTCAAAACTAGCAGAAGGCTATAGGCCTTGTGTAGGGGTGCCAGTACCTCTTCTACTGAGCCTACACAACAGGTAGCTAAATACAAGTCCTTGGTCATCAAGCAACAGTTTCTCTTGCTTGCTCATTTAGAAGATGAGAGTCCTGCATGTTAATTCTTAGACTTTTACTTTAATTGACAGCTGATAGTATCAGGTGCTCATCAGTCCCAGCTGAGAATATGGCTGCTACTCATGCTCTCTCTCGAAGATGAGAGCAGATGCAGGGAAGGCATGTGATTTTTCCTCACTATGAAGGAGGAACTAGAAAGAGAAACAAAATCTGGATCTGAACAAGTGAGCAATACGGAGGCAATATGGTTAGCTGTTACACTGAGCTAAACCTTGTTTCCAGACTCACATAGCAACAACTTTCTCCCTGTCCTAAGGGGAAAAGATCCTGTTCACTGCTCAGTGAAAGCCAGAGGCTTCAGTTGCTTCTGCAAGGAGCTGTACTTCTCAGCTCACAAGCTAAATGTTATCTAATGCTGAAACCAGGCTTCAAAGCAAGCACACAGCACAGCTAAAATACATTACTTAACACAGCATGCAATGTGGTTCAGCGATCTTAGGCAGCGTTGCCTTCCTTCAAGGTCAATTGAGTGATTATGGGATTTACAGTGCACATAAAGCTCTTTGGACAGAGTGCCAAATAAGAACAACACTGATGCGGGAATCTTCAGTGGTCATCAAGAAGTCTTATTCTCAAAAAGTCCTGACGTATCACAGCTTGTTTTTTCATGGACAGAGGAAGACATTCATGTGGGCGGAGGGAGGGAGAAGAACAGGAAGGCTTATCTCCCCCCTTCTGCTCTTTAAGAAGGCTAAGAAATTCTTTAAGTAGTGACTAACATAACAGTTAACACCCTTGATTTCTTTGCAGCAGTTAACATCCCAGAACAAACTGCCCTCAGAAATGCTTGCTCAGCTCTTGCAGTAATTCAGGTTTTTGGCACAATTGTGAGCTCATTCTCTTATAACTTTAGTCATCTGTGAACTACTCCCTAAATTTACTATTAATAGAATCCTCCACCTTCCTTTTGCAGCTATGAGTGGGAGTTCTCACATTTGGCAAATGGAAGCTTCCTCACATTGCCATTTTGCACCAGAGTATACACCTCCTGGTATTGAGTAAGTACACCATATGCCATACGATCTGATTATGATTATTATTTGTATTTAGAATAAATTCCTGTCACTGCACTTGCATCTCCCTGGGCTGGCTTATCATAAACTTGTTGAATTTTAATACCATTATCTGTTCACAGATAGCTAAAGGTTTGGCAGAAGACTTGCACGCTGTCTTCAAGGGTTCCCCCCCCCCAAATGCATGTATATTCAACATCAAACAGGTATGGAAGACTTGTTGAACCACTTAATGCCTAGCACACACTAGCACATTATTAACACAGGGCTGGGAAAAACCTTTTGAGTCATCAGTTCCAGCTCCCCACTCTTACAGGCAGCAGCATTAAATTCTGTCCTTATCAAACTATCTTAAGGGATGTCAGGTCTCGGAATAGTCTCCTAATAAGACCACCAAGCAGGAAAAAAAGAAACCCACCACACACACTTAACTGCTCTAATGTTTAAAAGTATCTTAAACAACAAGTTCTGCTTAAAGCAGTTCTTCCTCCTCTTTGGCGTTTATACCCCTTACACTTTATACAGGCGAAGGAAGCAGTAACTTGTTTAATTGTACCAGGCTAAAGTAGCCAGGCACTCTTGTCGTGAGGTGGTTTTCTGCCTCTAGTCATCCCAAACCCCTTCTCTAGGTTCTGCTTTGAATTTGCCTCTCCTGGACACAGATGGTAAGTGCAACCTATATTCAAGGAAAGATCTCACTAGCACCTTCTATTACTGCTTTCCATTAGAGAAACCCTATGCATTGCAGATGACATGGACAACAAGACAGTCATCTTACCACTGATTAATCCATATACTTCTATCCTATATAGTGAGGGACCTTCTTCCCTCACCCCTCGAAGTTTAACGATTGCAATGGGACCTTATTACCCCAGTCTTTCAATTCCCTTTATATGGTCGCCCTCTGCATCAGTAATTCCTCCCCCTCAACAGCATGGCATTAGCAGATTTCATTAGTATGCTCAGCTTTCTGACCACAGGCCACCAGTAAAGGTATTAAAAACCTGCACCTCTTGATATTATTCATTTGTATGTTCTCTTTAGCACCAGAAGCTGTTAAGACTGCATTTACTGCTGTCCTCTCTTTACATGGTTTCATATACATGCGCAGAAGTATTAGAAGTTCTTGTGTGACACTACATCAAATGCTCTACTGCAAAGCTGACTTTATTTCTTGTGAAGCTTAAAGTTTTTTTTCCCCCAAGAGGAAACAAAAAATCCACCTTCGATAAAGTAACAGAGAATGCTGGTAGGTCAGATCAAATTAACAGGTCTATAGACCAGAGATCACATTTCCTTCTCCTTCTGTAAGTAATGTTCATTAGCCCACAGCCATGCTGTTCTACCCACAATTTATTAGATTGGTTTGTTTTGCAAAAGGATGTAATTCAGCTAAAACACCATCCCTTCAATGAGTCAAACAGAAATAAACTAGCAACACACATCTAGGAAAAACACAGAGAACACACAGACACTCCAGCAATGAAAAGATGCAAGGCTGAGCAAATAAATTTATTTAGCCTTTCAGTTGTTTTCAGGTAACAGCGAGATTTGGGTAAGATGACATCTCTCACACTTCCTTACATAATAATTCACCACCTGCAAAAACTGATGAACCTCTGCACAGATTAGATGGAAGTTATGTATCTGAACTGTTGATGAACTCCCAGCCATAAACCCTTATGCACTGGGTACAAGAAGTTATATATTTATAGCTTACCTCAGAGAGATCTTGTTACTTTGTAACTGTTACACATGGCAGAATGTCTGTGTTAAATTATAAATTAACACTTTCCTATATTAACAAATGTATTTATTTCAGAATTATTTTCTGGACTGTTACTAAAATTTATTTTGAGCACTGTAAACATGCATCAGATCCAACTAATTGTGAGTAAATGTCACCACAGAATTTGCAATACAGATGCAATACAGTGCTTTCTAGCACTTCCCTTTGGCATTCAATTAAAATATAAAATCACTAACATTCTAGTGTTATTTGACTTACTATTTGTTTACTGGGAAAGGATAAATTCCAAACATGATCTGCAAGCTTTGTGCGTGCACACATAATTTTTATTAAAACAAAAGTTTCATATAAAGGTTTAACTTGGTGGGTTTTGGAGGGGTGTTGCCAAAATCTTGCTTTCTGTCATCTTAATCTTTACTTGTAAAGAACTGATGACCAATGTGTCCAACTTCACCCACAGCAACATGAAGTCAGCCAAGTGACATCATATTTACTTACACCATGTAGACAAGACACACGCAAACAAGCATAGGCAATAAATATTTAGTAACCATGTCAAATACCCATCAAACTAAAACTGCTTCCCTGCGCACCCTAAGAGTTCATTCCTCACGCATGCCAAAGGCTGTTGTCATGCTCGTCCTGAGCACAGTTCTGCCCCTGGAGTGACAGCTTTACATCCTCTCCCCCTGCTCCCTGCAAACTGACAGGAATCCTATTTAGCTGCATTAAGAACAAATGAGCTGGGTTGGGAATGATCCAAATCCAGTCTCAGTCTGAAGCAGTCAGACCAAACAGTGTGTTTTATTAAAATAACCTCTGCAAGACTCCTCTTGTCTGTTTACAGTAAGGTGGAAGTTAGCCCTGCTGAACAGCAGATTTAAAAACGTAAAAAAAAAGTGCTTATATTGGACAAACTATTGACACAGAGTCTGTCCATAAATCCCAGCCAGTAGGTCACATCTCAAATCATTAGAGTACAACTGTCCTTCCCCAGTGGAAGGTTGTTTACACCATCCACCTTTGTTATTCACTGGCTAGTCAGCCAAGAAACAAACAAAAATAACTACCTATGATGGAATATGAACACAGCCATGCCAGGTAAAAGGATGAACACGGCTGTATTTATTTATTTCTTAAGAGATTAAAGAGGTTTTCCACAGCTATCCATGGCTTCCAGTAAGACTTAGTCCTAAACCAGGATTTCAGATTATTCTGACCAGGATATTTCAAGAAAGCACTCTGCAATTAGCAAATGGCTAATAAGGCAGAGAGAGATTATTCACACACAACCTTTTACATCTATGCTTTGTAAACTATGTATTTTCTTCCCCACCTGCAGAAGGGTCCTTTCAGTATACATTTTTATATGCAGTAATATATCACCTCCTGCTGATGAAATACACCTGGGTGGATTGAAGATTTAGCAATTCTTAAAAGGATAGAGCACATTTTTTTGAAGTTTACAGGAAATGCAACATAAGTTAACCTAAGCATTCCTTTTTTGGGAAAAAAAAGTAGTAATTTAAACTAACTTTCATGTTATGGTGGTAAAACATCAATTGCATATTACCATAAAGATAAGCTTGTTTACTCCCATTTCACAGGGTATGTATAATTAGTACTCACATAAGTCCTTCACTGCACTGCATTTTAAGGAATATTGCCTCTATTGAAAATAGATAGCAACAATAATCTGTTATGATTAAACTCTTCAGAGTTCAAAAGTGCGTCTGCTCCAATGACTGCTCAAAGCTTTGCATTAGGCAGTTAGTTCCTCAAGGGAATTGTTGTTTATAACTGGCAGAATAGTAGATTTTAAAACAAAACAAGCCAAAACCCCACTAGCAAATCGAGGGGGGTGTCAAGAAAAATAGGAGAGATGAAAAAGACAGCCAAGTTTACTCAATTAAAAAAAAAGATACAAAAAGAAGAAACAGGCTTTTGATAATGACTGTTAGGGACTACTGTGTAGAACTGCATTAAGAGCCCCTGGCATTTAGTTTTTAGATCACAAAGCAAGGGGGGGAGAGTTTCTTCTACGTTTACAGACACATAGAAGTTTCCTGTAGATAAATACACAGGCCATGCAAACACCAAATGGAAGCCAGTGCCGTTTTGCCATCTCTCGTTAAGCGGGAGCGTGATTAAATCTTTTTTTTTTTTTAAGAGTTGCTCGGGAGGTCTGTACGTTCCCAGCACGGGAGCGCTGCAGAAGACGGCGCGATCCACCCTTTGCTCTCTCCAGGCTCAGCTCCTTCCCGCTCTCCCCGCGGCGGCGGGGCGGCGNCCACCCCCCCGCCACCGCCGTCCCTCCGCCCGCCCGGTACGGCTCCAGCACCGGTACGGCTCCAGCACCGGTCCGGAGGGCGCACCGAACGCCTTAAACAACCCGCTCCGGTTTGGTTCTGGAGCGCCCGTATGCAGCGAGGGGTGCCCGCAGCTCCCTCCTCGTTACCGCGCACAACTTCTGCGGGTGTCCGAGCCGAAAAGTCGCCCCCTCCACCCCCCCAACCCTCCCCGGCACGGGGGAAGCTCAGGCGGCGGCGGGGACCCAGGCTCAGCCCTTTCAGCGCGGAGGCGGCAGGGCCCCGAGAAAAGCCCACGCCGTGGCACCGGGGGAGGCGACCGCCCCGTCAGGCAGCCCCTAACGGCCAGCGCCGGGCGGGCCCCGGCACGGCCCCACAGAGCGGGTCCCCTCCTCTCCCT
>VUYV01000045.1:4140270-4232939 GCA_008711295.1 Anarhynchus alexandrinus
CCCGCCCCGTGCCCCACTTACCGGCTTCGGCATTTTGAGGGCTGCTGGTGCTTCTCCTACTCCCCAAGCAAACGTTCATGCAGCGGCTGCCTCGCCTCAGCCGAGCGCCCTGTGAGGAGGAGGAGAAGGAGGAGGAGGAGGAGGAAGGAGCCGCTCCCGGCCACGGCGGCAGCACAGCCCACGAGTGAGGCGCCGGCCGCCCGGCGGCGGTTAAGTACGCAGGTGGGGCCGCGGCGGTGACTCACCGCCGCCGGCCATTACCCGCCGCTCCCCCCTGGCGCTTGCGGAGCGCGGGACCGACCTCGCCCAGCCCGCCGGGTACCCCCGCTCGGCCTCGCTTCGACGCCCCCGGGACACAGGGGGAGGGAACCCGGGTCCGGAGCCTCCAGCCGCCCCCCCCTCCCAGCCCCCGCGGGGTGACAGGCGAGCGGGGCCGCCCGCCAACCGTCGGGCAACAGGTGCCGGTAGGCGGGGGCGGCGCCCCGGTAACGCGCTGGGCACAGCCGAGCCGTGGCGGGGCCTCTTTGTGTCGCCCTCTCCTCAGTGCCACACCCCCGCGGGGAGACCCCCACCCTCGGCACCGAGCCCCGCCGCAACATGGCCGCCGGGGCGAGCCCCGCCGCCACGCCCGCACCTGCCGCCGCCGCCTCCAGCCGGGCAGGGCCCCGCCCGGTGCGGTGCGGCGCGGCCCGGCCCGGCCCGGCCCGGCCCGGCCCGTCGGGGACGGCGTTTCCCAAGCCGGAGGATGGCTCGGGGTCGGCGTCCGGTTTAGGGGAAGGAGAGGGGTCTGAGGGAGGGCTGCCGTGCGTGGGCTCACCGAGTTACCTCCAGCCCGGGGAAGGGGGAATGAGTTACTGGTTCTTGTGACGGTGGGCACCAGCGCTTCTTCTGTTTTATTGCTAGTCCGTAACAGCCGGTGTGTTTCTTGGAGTCCAAAGCTGAGAGATACGATCACTTAACAAAACACAGGATTGTTTTCTGTATTAAACCACGTTTTCAGCAACAGGCAGCAAGAGAGAAAAGTTTGAAAATCCACCTAAGCTCAGAAACTGGAAAGCAAAGAGTATACTTCAGCTGGCCCCGATCTTTCCTCAAGACCAAAATAAGATAATGCAAGTAGCCTAACAATCTACAGGCGCACAAAGGTGACAAAGTCTGCGTCTCTGCCCCTTGTTCCTTCTGCCTCTTCATTCACGAACACGCTCCTGCAGATAAAGTATCCGCCGGTCCTGTGGGAGCTGCGGGCCTCCCACAGCATCTCCTCGCTTGGCTGGTTGTGAGAGCACATTGTATTTACATAGTCATGGGCAACGGCCTGTAGGACGCAGCTCTTCCGCTGTGCCGGCAATGGCATGTAGCTGAGCTGTAAGATTACAGAAATGGCACAGCCTGTA
Organism: Anarhynchus alexandrinus; assembly: GCA_008711295.1. Taxonomy (NCBI): domain Eukaryota; kingdom Metazoa; phylum Chordata; class Aves; order Charadriiformes; family Charadriidae; genus Anarhynchus; species Anarhynchus alexandrinus. The sequence goes on from VUYV01000045.1 coordinate 4,141,665, forward strand.
CCCAGGCGGCTGTCTGCAACATCCCTGCTTTGAGCGGCGCCTGACTGTTTGGGCAGAAAAGGCATAGGACGGGAACAGGGAGGCACAGAACAAGGCAAATAACAACCCAGTGAATGGAAAATATATAGGGCAGTGGAGAGCCTGGGAAATATCAAGGGGTGGTAACAAAAAGGACAGCCCTAACAATACAGTTCCTGCACTGGAGAAGGTCCAAATGGTGCCTTCCCTCATGGAGTCCACTAGGCAGCAATTGGTAGTGCCACATTAAATTAAAAGAATCATTACTGTGTCAGGTCTGTGGGAGAAAGGGGAGGGGAGCCAAGTTGGCAGCTGAGAGAATTCATGGTTATATTCCTTTCCTGTTGCATGATTCTCAGGGATTAGAGGAGGCTTTACCATCAAAATGGAGCCGTGGGGGTGGCAGCTTGCAATGGCAGGTGAGAAGAAATAGTCCAAGCTGAACAGATTCTAAGAAAAGGGCCATGGGATCAAACATCTTTGGGAAACAGATAGGGCCTCCATTTTCAGATGAAACAATTCCACTGAGATTTATTTGGATCAGGTAAATTTAACAAAGGATGATTTGTGAGGAGACTTTCTATGCTCTTCTGTTAAGCAATAAGTTTATGTTGGGATTCATGCCTTACTCAGTAGGATGATACTGGGGATGGACCAGACCAGATTATCACAGTGTTTTGGGTAGGCTGCCGAGCACAAGGAATGACTGCTTCAAGGAGTGCTGTAAGAACCCAGATTTTGCAGCTCTCACTCAGAACCCTAAGTGGTGTTCGTGGATTTTTCTGGGGGATGGGAAAGATTAGAGATGAGATATTTTCATTCCTTAGTCTTAAAATCCGTATTTTGGCTGTGATTGGACAAAGAAAAGCCAAAACAAGTATGTCCGTCTGCATACCCTAGAAACAGAGTATTGCACAAATCTAATGGGAAGCCCATTTCTATCCTGGGAGATTTTCATTCCCAAAATCCTTTCCTGTCCGTAGTTCAATATGGGCTTAGAGGCCATCACCCTGGGGCTCCACCTTTGAGTGATACCATGTCAGAGTGATGCCTCATTTAATAGATCATAATCTCTTCAATGCCTTGAATCACTCAGGTAAGTATTTGTTTCCATATTTAGTTATATATCCAAGCTTAAACCTCTGATTTACTTTATTTTACATTTACCATTGCTTCCTAACCACACAGGCCTAGAGGCAAAAGGAATTTCAGTGACTAATAATTAAGTGTGGCAACATACAATCTTTAGGTTCCTGTTTGCCACAGCACATAACCTTGTGCCATTCTCCCACAATCACCTGCAATACACAGGGAAAGGTAGATACCTCAATGGAATCCATAACTACCAGCCTACTCAATGCCACTCCACCCAAAACCAACCACCATGAACATATTGAGCTTACACATGCAGAATTGTCTTCTGTGGAAGGAACCAGAACAACTGCCAGCTTGGAGCACACGTGAGAGACCCTTCGCCTCCTTCTTGGGCTTTTGCCTTCTGCTAAGTACATTTTCAACCCCCCTTGGCTGCAGAGCATAGTGTCTTATTAAACACTCGGTTAGGTGGGGTAGCTAGGTGTCTCTGTTACAGTACGAATGTCTCTTCCTGCTGGGTCCCTGAGCTCTTTATGTTTCTCTCCCCACCTCCCCCTCAAATGGATAGCATATTGCATTTTTGGAGCATGGGCATCATGGGTAATACTGAGAAGCATCATCTGTGAATGCTTACAGACTGAATCCCCTTTGAAGTTCAGGCGAGGGAACATCGAAGCAGGCATGAAATGGGCGCAAAGCAATCAACGCCCATCAAGACAGCCTGGGGCAGAAATACAAATATGAAAAAACCCCAGATTTAAATGTAGAAACCAGGGAAATTTTCACATGAAAAATCTATGGAACTTGGTTACTTCTAGATTTAGGCATTAGCAAAGCAAGAGAGAGCTTTTACAGCCACCCTAACTACAGCATCTTCAGTCAGACCTCACAAATAAGCATAAGACCCAAATCAAAATGAAGCCTTTAAGTTACAGGATTAAGATCTGCTCTGATCCAGCACTTATTCTTAACCTGCTTTATTAAGAGGATAGCATTAATAACAATTTACAGGAATTACTAAGGCAGAGGAGGTGATGAAAGGATCTCGATTGCTCAGCAGGTCAGTAGCAGAACCCAGTTTCTGTTTTCTTCTCTGTAACAGTTCCTGTACCTTACTGACCCCTAACCAAACTGTATGTTGTCATCCTCATCAAGCCCGCCTTCCCTGCTTTAAAGAGAAGACGCATTTAATTTTTTCTGTTCTACTTTAATCTGTAATAACATTCCAACTTGATGCAAAACATTTATGAATTCCAAGTATTTGCCAGAATTTGCTCAAGCAAGTCCTATCACTATAAAGTGGCTTTTGCTTAACAGGCTTGGTGCCAGCCAATTTTTAGTCAACATAAAACTTCCTAAGCTGGATCATTCTGGAACTGGGAAACATGGAATCCTGCGCTCTAAAAACAACATTGTTGGTCTAGCCTCAACAAGAAGCAGCCTTGAACTCCTTGTTTCTCCATATAGAAAGCTTCATCCAGGTTTAGGATTTTTGGCAAGGCATAGCTGGAAGAGTTTTGCAGCACCTCTGCTGGTTCATTTGCAGTTTTACTCGGGGGCTTTTTTACTAACTGGAAACCTATAGTAGCTAAGTCTGTCCTCTTGACAACTCACAGACTGTGCATTTAGTATATCAGTTAAAAGAAAGGGCATTCAGTATAGAGGTTAAAAGAAAGGATGCCACATTCTGCACCCTGTTGTATAGATTTAATGAGATTTGCTCTCATCTAGGACAGTCAAGAGGGTGATTTTGTCATTTGGAAGAACTGTAGGAAGAAAAAGAACCATATGGTTTTATTGACAATAGTTTCCTTTTCATTGTGCATGACTGAATAGGCAGTTTATTCCCCACTGCAGCTTCTGAAATTTTGTCATTACAATTCCTGAAATGTCAGACGTCAGGAAGAGTGGCCAAGGACCTGCAGAGTTCTAGTTCTGTCTGCGCTGAGAGCTGCTTTCCCACTACCCACACTGAGCTTATTGAAAACCCGATGAATTCAGGTCACAGTTGACCAGGATCTATTGACAAAGCACTGTTGACATTCTCTGGGTTTCTTTTGAAGAGGATAAACGAGGTAGAAGAGTGCAAAGCTTGTGCCTCATTTTTGGTTGTTCCTAAATGAGAAGCTGCTGCCAAATGCAGTTAAAGTTTTCTTCCAGTAAGCGTGGATTCCCACAAGTTTACTTTGTACTAGCAAATGGTTAGGTGGGTTCAGGCCTGGAAATAAATTTTATGATCCAATGGTTACATGCTGGAAAACCCTTATCTTTGCATTAGTTTTATTTTCCAGGTGCACCCCCAAGCGTTCCTTGGGATTACCCAACCCTCTGATTGATGATCATGGAGCCCTATGGGGACATGCTAGGTTATAAAGAAATGTATATATAATGAAGTTTATGAAGGATTATTTTAAAATGTGGTAAGAAGGAAAAAGAAGCAGACAAGACTTCAAGCTTTTATCTGGTTTGTTCTTACCCATCATAAAAAGGGAGAAAAGCTTAAAGGAAGATTATAAATATGTTTCTTCTCCTCGGCGAAAATTCTGAAAAGTCCCAAGGCCAGTTTGCTTTCCGTTCTCATGTCGTCTTAGTAACAACTCTGGTAACACATTCTTCACTTGTCTTCCATAGGAAACTTTCACAGGGAGTGATGCAAAGTGTGCAATAAAATGTTCTTGTGGACTGAAACAAAACGTAATTTGGCATTTACATTTGGAGTATGCTGAGACTGAGAAATTATTTACAATGGATGGGGAAGGGAAGACTTAGTGATAGGTAAAATATACATAAAATATTACTCAAAGTAAAGGCAGGTTTAAACATGCATGTGATCAGGGAAGGAAAATCTATGGTAATATCTGTGTAACTGAAATCCGCAATGAATTATTGATCTTACCAACAAAAATAAACAAATAGAAAAAGCACTGAGAGTTTTCTGGATCTATTGAATGAGAACAACCGTGTCACAAAGCATTGTTTAAAAACGTGTAAAATGACGAATGAAGTTCATGACATGCTGAATTTGTGGAGATTATACCACACATGTAAATCCAGCTATGTTTGTTGAAGACTTAAAGCAAATGGAAACTAGGGGCAACGCAGCTTTTACGTCTCAAAATGAAATAATGATCTTAATGTGTATGATAAGAAAGGAAAGAGGAAGGGAGTTCCTTTGGTTAAGTAATCTCTATTCCACCTTGATATCTTCCTTTGTGCTTTTTTATTTGGAGTCTGATTAAAAGCAGAGCTGAGTGCCATATACTGCAAATACCCCCTGCAAGCCTGAACTCTTTCTATGGGGACCAGCTCTTTTAGTTTTGTTTTTGTGTTGTTTTTTTTTTTAACATCAAACTAGAGATGCATAAAGACAGTGTTGACAAAAAAGCAGGTCAAATAATGAACTTAGTTCATGTGCTTCACAAATGGAGCAGAGCACAGATGTGTGCTTAGAGCAGGTGTGAGTAGTAAGGAAGGTGGAGGCAAAATAAATGCCCACTGGTTGATAGAGGGAAAAATAATTCATCAGTCTATTTACAGGAGGTTTTTTTACTCCAAGTTGTTTTATAATTATATATACTGCTGACATTTGTATCGCTGTCACTGTGGGAATGAGGCTGTAAGAGTTCAAAAATAGAAATAATAAGCTATTTCAACTTAACTAAGAGTGCCAAAATTCAGAATTTCAGGGCTAAAATAAGAGTGTATAGTACAATGTACAATTAATGGACATAGAGTACATTTTCTTTTCCTGTGATACAATGTTGACTCACACCTTTTAAGATCAGAAGGACCACATTGTTTGACTTTCAGCATAAACCAAGCTGTTGAGTTTCGCCTGGTGATTCTCAAATCAAGGCTGCAACATTAGAAAGGCCTCAAATCCCAGTCTCAAGACTGAATGACAGTGATTCTACCTCCTGGCCAGTTCTCTCCGTGGCCAAGTGCTCTTTCAGTATAAGTTTTGAAAGTTGTTTGCATTGACTGGTACTTGTATTTCTCATTCAGTTTCAGAAGATGCACTATCTATAATGCAATTTGCAGTTAAATACTGAGTCAAGATAAAACATCTAGCATGGAGCTAAGTCAGTAATAGAAGCTGTGCATTATTGTGCAGTTTGGTGCCAGCTATCAAAATAAAAGACCATTTTCTCTCATTTTTCCCTAATTGAAATGGAAAGACTTGCTTGATGCAGAGGTTACTCGGTAAAGTTCAGTAGGTCCCAAATATCACTCTAGCCTATTTTTCCAACCAGTACTGTCTCATTCAGATTATCTTCCCATATTTTGCCTAGCCTCATTTAAGTGGTCTACGCAACAAGGCCTCTCCCCCTTTGAACATGAGAGATCAGGTTTATTTTGTACCATAAGGCTGGTTAGCTTTAACAGCTGCATCCAATAACAAGAAAAACAGTAAATATGTAATATTGGTGCTGCTGTTTATTACTGGTCATACATTAGCCCTCCTGCTCTGCATCACTTGCCTCTGCTGTAGACAAGAACATTTCCAAGTGCCATGAGGAGCTAAAGTTGTCTCTGCTCCGCTCAGACCGCAGCTGCCCAACGGCAGTGCAGGCTGCACAGGGAACTCCCAGCACTGAATTAGAAGTGAATATACAATGGAGACTTCTCTCGCAGATAAAGGAGTGTAATTTTGACCTTAATATATCATGAGTAAGACACTAAGCTGGAGTCTGAAGTACAAGAATCCACCTATCTCTTGGGAAATCCTCTGTTTGCTCTGTGATAACACAATAATGCTGAAAACAGGCGGGCACTGATAAAGACGCAAGACCAAATACAAGGCAGGTATAAGCAGGGTGACATTGCTAAACAAAGAAGAACACTGCCTACTTTCACCAGACTTTAATTTTAACTCTGCTATTTTGCAAGGGTTTAGCTGGAACTGTACCTCAATTAAATATTCATTCATGAGAAAAAACTATTTGTGTTTCATAGCAAACAGCTCATACACAATTTACAAATGGCTACATATATCCTTAATTAGTTTTCAACAACCCTGCTAAATGCTGAGCACAAATTAAATCCATTTTATGTCGAGGCTGCAGATATACAGTCACCTTATCTAATCAGCCCCAGCTGCCTTAAAGCCTGTAACTCCGAAACAAAGAGGCTACCAAACCAAATAACTTCTGTGAGGCCTCGCTGGAGGAGAAGGGGATCGGGTTGATTACTGCTCACCTGCCACACTGAGGCATGCAGGCAACCTGAAACAAAGGGAGTTTTCAGTGCTTCCCAATGACACACCTAGTTTGTGAAGTAATTACCTCTGACGCATGACACAAAAGATAAACACCCAGTCTTGTAGCATGTTGGCTAGCAACTCAAAAACACTTTGGAAAATAATATCGTTATGCTACCTTTAAAATAGCAGGTGGATTTCACCTGTTTGCAGCAGGTAACTCAGGACCCAGGTACTAACTGAGTACCACTCGAGCCTTCAAAACAGAGCTGAAGTGCTGCCTCAGATGTAACCAGGATTTCACACAGACTTGATTTGCTCCTAGGCAGAACACAGCTCAGCTCAGTGTTTCACTTACCAATAAGCTGATTATCTTTTAAAGGTGGCACGATGAATTCTTTGGTCTCTTTTAATAAAAGGCAAATGTAAGATGAGGGGACAAATCTATTTGGTTACGCGTAACATGTAACCTTACAATCACCTTCTGTGCTGTGGTTTCATCTGCATGACCTCTCAGCAATTGCTAGCAACGCCTTTGGAGCCAGATTTGTTGGTCCACTGCTGTTTTGACCTTCAAACGCTTACAGTGTGGGAGGAGAAGGGTGAGGTGCTGCTGGACTCCAGAAGCTGGGTGTTGTGTCCCTCCACCTGGTATCAGTTGAGGGTGAGGATCTGGTGACTCCAGAGCTGATGGTTCATGAGCTAATTGTTCAGTATGTTTAATTATCTTGGAGTGCTAAAAACATTCTTGTTGCAGCAATCAGGCATGAAGTAGAGTTTCTGTATCCAAGAGGTTTGTCCATTTTTCCCAACTGTGTCATTTGGCCTTAAGGACTTTGCTTTGCATAGTTTAACACAAACATATGTCCATTAGAGACCTTCATAGACTTGCCTTGGATTATCTCCAAAGCCATCCCCAGCTCGGTGCTGGATCTGAGAGAGACCAGGAGCACAAGAGCTGAAGACACCTTGCAGACGTGGGTGAACCATATTGTCCCTAAAGCATGCCACGCTGTTACGTGTGGCATTTTCCTATGAGAAAGTGGGTTGCCCTGTGTTATTCTCCCTGACTGTGGTCTCCCTGTCAGGGCAGATGGAGAGTGAGGTGAAAGTACAACATCAGCTATGGCCTTTCACAGAGTTCAGTTTTAAGGCCAAATGCTGTTAGTGCTTACAATAAGGGCTTCACAGGAGGCCATACCGGCTAACATACACTGTTTTTGACACAGTGCGTTGAAGCGCAGTCACCCCAGGCATGGCCTCAGTTCACTGTCTGGATGCTCTGGGCCTAGGGCCACGAGCAGCTTCTTGTCTACTGTCCATGGGGAAACTGGTCTTTGTGAAAGCCCGCGAGAAGGGCTGGGCCCACTCTACGCAGGCATGGCAGGCCAGGCCTGTGGGGCAGTTTCCCTGCCCAGCCCTCCATGGCTGCTCTGCCGGGCAGGACAGCAGCACAGAGCGGGGAAACGGAGAGTCCTGGCTGTGGGCTGAGCTTCCCTTCACCTGCCTGACACTGTGGGGCAGGAACATGCCAAAAGGGCCTTAGAGACGACACAAAACAGGGTGTGCGTGTGCAGCTGATTCACAGGGTGGAGGAAGAGCTGGATGTGCTTGCAAGGAAAGCCACCGGTCTCACAGGCGGGAGACCCTCCATGATGCAGATGTGGCTCTGGGGCATCCTGGAGAGCTGCACCCAAGGTGCTCTCAGAAAGCAACGTGGACAGGACTAACGAAAGCACCTCACCCACGCTATTCTCTCTGAGGGCAATCACCTCTAGCAACACAGCATTTTTTCCAGTGGTGTTCAAATTGATGGGAACTCTCCTGATCCCTTTAGGAGGCTGTCCCATAAGCAAACAATGTCACAGCAAGGAATAATTTCCTACTGTATTATCTTTCCTGATATCTAAATGTGCTCTTTCCCTGCATTGCTGTCAATACCCTCCACCCCTGTCGCCTGAAATAACTGCTCACTCATCACTGTAGTGGGTTTAGCCATGCTGTACAAATCCAGAGAGATAAGAAACAATATTCTTTAGATAACAGCACAGACTTGCACAAAGTTCTTTCTTGTCTCAGAGTTCAGTCTGCACCCTTATTTAAAGAAAAAAAAAAGGAATGCAACAAAAATCCCCTCTTTACAGGGATTACCTTCAAATGCAGCATGTGGTATCATCAGTGCAGTGCTAAGGACACTTGAAATAGTGGTGCTGTTTTAAGTAAGATTTCTTTGCAAAGAAATGTGCAGCTGATTCACGGGGTGAAGTAATGGCTGGACGTGCTTGCAAAGAAAGCCACCATTTTCCCCATGGTTGCCAATGTGCAGTATTTGAAACGATCTCTTTTTCTGTGCTTCAAGCAGCAATTAAGTATTGTATTTCAAATGCCACCACACAGCAACTGGTGAGCAAATAATGACTTAAATAAGGAGTAAGAAAAAGTTTTGTTTGCTTTTGCAGGTGTTAAATTTCAGCAGGACAATCTAACTCAAACAAAGCCCTAAACAAAAGTTACTGGAATTCCTGACTGACAACCTGAGTTTCATGTTAGACAAGGCAGATAATCAAAATTATCTCTTCTGGATCTAAAATCTCTAACCACTGATTTTTACCATGGCTGTAAAATTCTGAGTTTGAGTGTTTTCACTTCAGGTATAAAATTTTTGTTTAAATTTTTAAACAATTGCAGCAACTACCTGTGGTTAAATGATTTATTTCTGCAATGAGTATCCTTTAAAAAAAACCCCAAAACCACAGTAAAACTTGCACTGGCAAGTACCTTGCTGGATTTAAATGTGAATTTAGATTATTTTCTTGTTCTTCTGGTAACCTGGTTATTCCTCCCTTGAGAAGAAATGCAATGCTACAGATCCAGTACCCAGATGGATTCAAATTCACATCCTGTAAGCAATCTTAAAACATTATGAAAAAGGTAATTGAGTCATGTTTAGACCCAGTAATTAATTCTGTGGAACCCATTTACGGGAAACTCAGCTGCAGTGAAACCCTGCTTGTAGAGCAGAGAATGAAAGCTGCGAGTTGTTTCAATGCAAACTAGCGATGCTTGTGAGCGAGCCCCTTCCCGCAGGACTCAAGTGTGCAATCCTGCCCCAACATCAAAGCCCTTCGGAGTCAAGATGGCGGGACCAGGCCTGTAACCGAAAGGTTTCATGGAGAAAATTCCATGACTTCACTACCACAGGCTCCCATTGTAATTCTTAATTGGTTACTTTAGATTACTCTCTCAGCCAACCCTTGTTAATGTGAAATGATAACCTTGAACTGTGTTCATGGTTTAAGTATTATCCAAAGACCTGCACGCAGCATGCAGGGACAAAGTCAGAAATTCTTTTGCACTTGTGTGAGGTCAGAATCAGGCTGATTCTGTCAGTCGGATCACAGGATCGCAGTAATCCAGCTGTTTATGGGCCTTATCAAACATTAGATTAAGAGCTCGTGCGTGCCAGTCTGAAGATGGAGTTTACCAGCCTGATTCTGCTGCTTTTAGCGATGGTGCTATTACTGGATTTGCTCTGCTCTGCAATTCCTTTTGCATCTTCCAACCCAAAGCTGCTTTTTCAATATTTGTTTACCCAATGCCCGCTCTGTTTCCTTTCACAGCCTGTCAAGGGTGCCCTTCAAGCCACCCCATGGTTCGGCTCCTCTTTGAGCCGTGACTCCTCACCCCAGCTGGGGAGGCAGCTGCACCAAGGGTCCTGGTTCTCTCCCCAGGCCAGGAGGGAGAGAGAGAAGAGCCCAGTGGAATGAGGAACGGAACCAACCCTGTTGTTCACAGGAAGGAATGAAGGTGACACTCATCCTGAATTTGCCTGGAACACTCTCTCATCAAAGGACAGCCGACAACCAGGAAGAAAGGTTTATCGGGTAAGGGTTACTTGGAATTGCCCATCCAGGCCCTACAACAAAGGCCAAGCCTTACAGGATTAAGAGTTTTGTTCTGTGTAATATGGTTAATAAAAAAACCTGCCCATAAACAGGGTGGCTCCAGGTGTTCTGGGCTGGGAACAGGCTCCTGTGGGACACACAAGGACCTTCACCAGAGCACATGTACAGGACAGCTATAGCAGCCGTAAACGTTATATTATCCTAACAGCATAATGAGTTGGGTTTACTATTCTTCATGTCTTTTTTTGCATTAATTATTAATATTCAGTTAATACGGCAGTGAGCAGAATGTACCCACAGATCTATCCATAAAGGAAGTAATTTACTGCCTGCTTTACAACGGTGCTGTGTAAACACTTGAGCATCATTAAGTACTGCATTTCTATGGGAGTAGTGGCATATTCAGGTGAGGAAACACAACACTTTGGAGAAAACCAAGCACTTTTGGTCCAGCCCCAGCCTGCATTGCTACCAGCCTGCAACAGTGTGAAAATAAATCAATGTTGTTAATGAAAAAATTGAGGAACTGAAAATGATCCCAACACATTCCTTAAAGCTCAGTGTTTCTATTGTTTCCACAGGACTTCTGCTTCGTGCAGCTTGAATACAGCATTAGAAAAGTCCTGGCCTTACTGCAAAACTCTCATGGATTTCAGTCAGTCAGGATCAGGCCCAGGATGGGCACCTGAAACCAAAAGGGTGAGAAAGGGAGCCCAAGAGACCATGATTACTTCCCGGCATCTGAGTGATTTCTTAAAAGCATCTTAAAATATTCTTCAAAAATTAGAATTATTTTTAAATATGTAATTGTACAACCCCTGTATTGTCCTGTTGCAGCTGCCTCTCTATAAGAGGCAGATTTTCCTCTATTCTTGTTCCCTAAGTCACAGAGCAGGTTTCAAATGTTGTGATTCAATTGTTTGTGTCTCCGCAGACGTAACACTGTTTCTGGCAGTGCAGTTTCACTGCTGAACAGCAAATGGAACAGACCCCAAAGGAGACTGGGATCTGCAAGACCCTCCTCAGATTTGCAGTGTTTCCTTGCATGTATCTGCACTGTTGGCTGTGACCCTGTGGCGAGGCATGTATCTCTTTGTGAGGCTGCTGCCTCCAGTTCATCCTTGAAACCAGCATCCTCCAGAATTCAGTGAAATGACAATACTTGTTTAACCCTGTATGTATACTTGCGAGTCTTGCTGAATAAAGCATGGGTCCAGCAGGCATTCCTGTACAAGCTCAAGGATAATAGTTGACTAATCTGTGTGGGGAGAGCTGATGAACAACTTCTCGTGACTGATCTTCAGTAAAACTAATTTTCATCCTTAAGATTTTTAGAATCATTTCAGTATGGTGCCTGTATATCGTAAGTCACTGTGGCACACATACTACCCTGTTTTCTTGCAGACATAGGAGCTTCGAATTTTTACTCTGTACCCTCCCACATTCCGGTGCAATTCCTTTCATTAATGAGCATGCACACAAAATGACCTCTGTATTCCCTTCTGCAAAATTGTGCACTGTTTCCCTGAACTCTGGAGCTCACATTTTCATGATAAAAGGTGCAATTATTTTCCTGTGCAGTAACATTTGCATCAAGACTGGCTTTGCAAACAGATTTTCAGCCTCTCATTAGGTTGACAAGAATCTGGTCAGCCTGGTAAGCAATCTTTTGCATGCAGCAAATTCATTTTATTTAAGCACCCCTTTACGTTAGTCTTTTGAAAGAGCCTTCTGCATGCAAAGGCAGACACTACTGCTCAGTCTACCCTTCCCTGTGCATTACAAATTGTTTACTAATGAGGCAGTTAGAATCTAATTTTATACAATCAATAATGAAAATGTGTTAACGACTGCAACCTAAAATTAGCATCTTTCATGACTATAACATAATTCCCAAACTTTCCTCAACTACAAGCTATTCCTTAGCAGTTACAGTTCATTCTTTGTCATTCTGGAGTCTCAGAAAGCTCTGAGCACGGCACTACACTTGGTGACCAAGGCACTGAAAAGGCAGAAACTGGATCTATGTAATTCTTAAACACTACTCACAGATCTTGCCCCCCACCGCCCCAGTAGATGAGATTCAATGAGCGCAAAACTTCACTGACATTCTTTGATGAGGCCTTTGATTTGTGGTGGTGGCAAAACTGCTCGTCCCAGTAACCTACAATTATGACATTTAAGTGATAAAACCCAGAAAAATCAACACCTCCACTAACAATGCAGTTTCACTATTTAAATGCTGGGGAATTACTTGCATTTAACTTTTGGCACAGGTTCTGATTTAATTCCCAGTTAAGTCAATGACAGCCTGGAGACTCTCTTGCTTTGCTTCAGTGATAGGGGATAAGCCCAGCAGTCAAGATTTATTCTCCAAATATTAGTAGAAGTGCTCCGCTTATCAGGCAGTTGATATTGTTAGCTCGAATGCAATAAAATCTTTGCATCCAAATATAAGCTTTTGTGAGATCTTAGTTGACAGATGGATTTATCAGTCGATAACACAGTCTTGAATTTCTTCTTAAACTTTGGTTAATTGAAGCATGTGGGAAGCATGGATCTTTCCAAAACCACTCATTGAGGAACAATACTGAAATTACATTGCCTACTCAGGAACCTTACTGTCAGTGAACTTTGACTTTCCAATCATCGTAAACTGTCTTTAAATGAAGATTATTCTGAAGCTGGAATCTAGTTTTATTTTTGTTTGGATAAAGTGACTAAAGACACATGACATGGACCAATCTAACCAGGTATGAGGCAGTTTTATACTAAAACTGCAAACTTTAGTTTCTGCTCCCTCCTAAACTTTTCCCCCAGTAAAAACAATTTAGCAGTGGGCTTACAAAAAAAATCCATGAATCTTTATGCACAAAGGGCATGTCCTCAAATACAGTGGAATTCTTGAAAAGACTCTCATAGGCTTCAATGGACTTGTAATCAAGCTCTGCATTTGAGAGGCAAGAGGTTCCCTAATTTCCATTTCCAGACATGATCAACAGTGATGGAAGCACTCAGCTCTGTGAAGTATCGTGTAAAATTTTATAGTATGCTGTTGTATATGGCTTGACAGCGGTACAGATGTGACAGCCTGGGAACCCCTATAGTATAGAATAGGGTAATTCCCAAGTAAACCACCTTTATAAGAAGGAGGTTTTCTTTTAATGAAATAATGGGCAGCAAATGCCAGAAGGAATGCATTTCTCTGTCTTCCTTTCAACAGTGCTTCATATGTAGAGTAAATACAAGTAAAGCATGATACACCTCTAAATATATGTATAGAAGATATACAGCCAGGATTGCTCTTCAGAAATTACAAAACACTATCGGGCGACCAATAGCATAATCTTTAGCTTAAACAACCCAATACTTTTGAGAATAATTTTTAAGCCATAACATAAATAGGTTCTGAAATCCTACAACAGAAGTCAGGCAAACAGTAAGTGTTTCTGCAAAGTTTACATATTGCACTCCGCTTGCCAAAAACATGGTCTGAATAAGGAAATGGCATGAACTAAGCCAGTCAGAGTCCAAATAATTAATATTTTACTACAGGTGTTAGCAGACAAGACTGTAAAAAGTCCTTCCTCCCCATTTGTGTGCTTAGCATGTGATAGGCCTATCACCTGGCAGAAACTATCCAGGAGTCTTTTGGCTCAGGCTCCAGATTAACACAGATCTTGCCTGCGCAGACAAGCATCTTCATCTCCTGTGGGAGGTGAAAGGCTTAAACAAATGAGTATTTCAGAGCCACATCAATATGTTGTTGCATTTCCAACCTGTCTGACTGCTGGAAGATGCACTGGCTATAGAAAACTGGGGATTTCCCATGACACCCAACTCCACGTGGCTTGAATTCTGCATCCTCCTGGCCGCTTCATCCAAGAACTCCAGGGATGATGATTCCTGCAAGACTTAAGGGAGGCAATTAGCACGGCTTGATCAGTCTCGTGCTACGTTTGCCAAGCTAACGCTTGCAGTTGAACCTTTCAACTGTGGTGTCCTAGTTGAACAGAGTTTGGTGAACTGGAGAAACATCCACACCCGCGTAAGAATATTGGGCAATTGGATCTTGACACCACTTCTGTTGAGCTCTTCGACCACATGAAATGGTAATCTGGTCTTTCATCTTTCCCAGTAGTGTTTTCCAGCTTTAATCTCAGGTGCATACGGAGGTATCAGCAGACCTACTGGAAACATGAGGAACTGCAGCTGCTAAAAGCATACAACCCAACCATAATCACAAACTGTTTCTATAAATAGAGTATGAAAGTCGCACATGGCTTTTAGGGGCCAGGTGTTCTGGAGGCTATTTTTGAGTGGCACTGAGTCCAGATAACATATTTCACTAAATGCTCACAAAACACTGGTGCTATATGCCAAAAATAAATCTGCAGTGACCTGATCCATCCAACTCTGTGCCACCCTGTCATGCAAGAGTGGGGATGTGAGGATGCTCCTACCTAGAGACCAGCATCAGTAAAGCTGAATTTAAGACTGTCTGTACATCTAGAGATGGGACACAGCCTGGCCGCTTCATGCAGGTTCATTTTCAGCGGTGTCAGAGGTACACATAAGTACCACAGCACGCTACTACTGCTAGACCAACACCTAACGCAGCTGCCACAGCTGGTCACTCGCAACCCCCCCTCCCCTCAGGTTTATGCTTAAGCCCAGCTGCTCCTGCGAGCCTTCCATCTCTTCGCTGGACACGGACGGACAAGCTGCAGCACAGGACGTTCTCCCCCTCTGCAGGGAAGGCGAGGGAGGAAACCCCTGAAATATGCCTCTGACAACCCCTGCCCGCAGACCCCTGCCAATCTCGCCCTCGGAGGCTGCTGCCCTCTCCAGCCTGCCCCGGGGGCCCCGCCGCCGGCCGCAGCCGCCCTCCGCCCGTCTCCTCGGGAGCCTCCCTCAGCCCCGCCGCCATTTTGAGCGGGGAGCTGAACGGCCGGGAGGTGGCAGAGTGCCCCGGGGCAGAGACGACCCGTTGTCTCCCACACCTCCAGCTGGGGAGGAAGCCACAGTCTTTCTCCCCAACCCGATGAGGCTGTGATGGAGCACCCCCCCCTCCCCGGGAGCCGCCCCATCCGTGACACCCGTCTCCCCTGCCCTGCTGATGGGACAGTCACCGCCCGCCCCGGCTCGGGCCCTGCGCATGCGCACAACTGCCGCCGCCGACCGCGCCACACCCCAACCGCCACCCGCGCGCCCCGGGGGAAGAGGGGAACGGTGGGACTTTGCCCTGGGAGAGTAGCTGTCGTCACAGGGGCAGCGACCAATGAGCAAGCGCGATTAAAATAGCGTGCTATAAATAGCAGCCCGCGGGCGGCGGTTGGTGCTGCGCGGGTGCAGGTGCGGCGGCTGAGGCGGGTGTCCGCGACACCGGCTCCGTGCCCGCCCTCTTCCCCTGCCCCGGCTGTCGTGCTCCCTGTCACGGCTCCTCGCCACCGTCCCGGCTGGGGCGTCCCGAGGAGCCGTCTGGGCGCCAGCGGGGCGGCTGGTGGGCGGGGGCGCGTCCCTCTGCCTCGGGAGAGGCCACGGGGACAGGGCGCGACGCCCTCGGGGCCTCGGTGCCCGGCCTCGTCGCTTCGGCTCCCCTCAAGGACTCGGTGACTCCTGCTGCTGGTGTCAGTTAATATCTTCCTTTGACGTGTGCTCTCCTCTTCTCTTTGAGGTGACTGAGGGTAGCCAGCACCTTGCCATCACGAAAAAGCAGTGTTCCTGGCAGCAATTTCCTGTACGTGCTCTTAAAACAGCATCTGTTTAAGATTTGAGACGGGCTGTTGCCAGTGAAGGAAGTGGAGTGATAAAGCTTATCGTGTTGGCCTATATTCTGCCATCTTTCCTCCATTAGTCTGAACCACGCTGCAACAGAAAAAGGTTTCAGAGGTGTTACAGGGCCAGGCCCTTTCTGGGTAAGATCCTGCTGGAAAAATGCAGGCCTGCCCTGCTTGGGGTTTACTGCTCAGGCCTCCTGATCCTATACTGCTGTGCACAGTTGATACATAAACCAAGAGTATCCACCAATGGAGAAACATAAGGTGAGATTGTCTTTCTATCCCTTTTCCCTCTGGGAAAGATGAAGATGCATCATATGGAGATGAAGAGAAGACAAGTGTATTAAAACAAACATGACTGATACTGAAAGGAAATGGTCTTCTATTTGAAGATTTTTGCTTTATTTTTAATATGTGATCAGGAAAAATGTTAAAAATACGCTGAGTTCCTGACTATACTCAAGATTGCAAGTGCTAGAAGTGCAGTGGATCACTTAGATGTGTTTTTACTTGCTTAAACTATGCTGGTTTTGTGGAAATGCCTATAGCACACCTGTTCTTGGTCTGTGCTGTGCAATTGTGTTACATGTGTTCTTTGCTTACAAGTTGCATATACTGCATTGCTACTCATAGCAGATAAGGTATCTGCTGTAGGATCACCAGGGTTGCTGTTTTGATAGGTGGTTTGGTTTTGCTCTTTTTTTTTGGTGAGACCTTGGTGAGATAATAAAGAATATGCATTTTCTATTTGGGAAGATGCTGTGCAGTGTATCTTCTGTAATTATGTATATATTATCACAGCTGAATTATCTGAGTATGGAGTTTATTCTCTATCTTTTATAAAGTTGCTACCGAATTCAGGGAGAAGTATTTACTGAAATGTTTAACATAGCAGCCGAGGGGGAAGAGGGATCATCAAATGAAATTAAGAGGTGGCAGGTTCAAAAGAAGGTACCCCTTCACACGAAACACAATTAAATTTTGGAACTCATTGCTACAGGATGTCGGGTATGTCAGAAGTTCAAAAAGCAATTAGGCATGATCACAGAAGAAAAATCTGCAGGGATGTTGAACACAAACACCTCTGATTCAGGAACCCTTTGAGGTGCAAATCCACATCCTGCGGAAGCATTTTGGGGAGCAGCCTCCCCTGTCCTCACGCTGTCATTAGGCAATTCCTGTCGGCTGCTATAGGACATGGAGGCCTGGACTGTATTAGAAATGCTGTTGCTCTGACCCAGCACGGGCATCCCTATGTTTAACCATCATTTCATTCAACATGTTTTTTTTCCACAATCTTTAATCAATCGTAAACAGCAATTCTTGCAATAAACTTTTGTGATACCTAAATGCTGTTTCCTTATGCTCTGTACATCTCTGTCCTTTCTTGCCTGTAGCTTTGAGTGGGGCATGGAGGGTTGCTTTGCTATGTGTAGTACCGCATTATCAAGTTGAGCACTGGTCTGTGCCTGTATTTCCTAGACAATTATTTGATATTAATAAATATTAATAATCGGTATTTCTGAAGATGGCCACAAGCCCAAAAGTTTGCTGCTTGTATAAACATCCTAAGTAAGAAACTGTGGAGCTCTGGCGCTCATTTGTTGGCAGAATTAGCCAGATGGGCCACTTGAGAAAGCGATTAAAATACCAGCAATACCTGCCTAAAGAGTTACAAATTCCACACTCCACATCTGCAACACTTGTATTTATTACTTAGGAGCACAGGACCAGACCTTGTGAACCCACTGATGCTAAAGGGTGAGATCAAGGGCGAGACGTCGGTGCAGCGCAACAGGCATGGGGGGCTGTGTGGTGCTGCACCCCACCTCTGCCCCGAGACACCAGCAAAGTGCTGGTGCTGTGCCTGCCCCGGTGAAGCCTGTTGCTGGCTGCGGCCCATGGTGGGTCTGTGCACGCCAGAGGCATTCCCCTGTTCCATGTCTGCGTGTGGCAGTGTTTTCGGCAGAGAGGATGGGGTGTCTCCAAGGGGGCCTTGCGAGGGACTGAGCAGGCACCTGCTGAGGACTACATGGTGACAGCAGTCTTGGAAATTGGAAATGGGGTCAACTGGTCTTGGTCCTTGGATTTTTCCTTGAAGCAGGGAGATACAGTTGCCTTGTGTGACACAGGTAGTTCCTGTTCCAGCCTTGCTGCTGGAAGGAGATGGCTCGATGCATACATTTTCCATTGAAGAGTCAGTTGTCCATGTGTTTTTTCCAAAGACAAGCCTAATTTTCATGCTTAAGAATGGAAGTGCCCTGAGATGGGGAACAGGAGTATGATTATCCCACTGTGTTGAGCATTATTTGGCATAGATCTTCTGAAAAAGCCCTAATTCCTTTCCTGCCAGTGCTGGAGAACCGCTATAGACTCTCATGCTCATTTTAAACATAATGGAAATCCAATGTATCAGTCCTAGGGCAGCAGGGAACAACCTGGGGGAAGACCCTTTCCTAAGGAGAAGTGAAAAGAGGAAGAGCATGTGATTCTACTGAGGAGCATCCTTGCTGTATGGCAAGGATTTTATACCAGTGTACAGCTCTTGGCTTGGAGGTACAACATCCCATGTGTATAAGGATCCAGCTCAGAATGGATGTGGGTAACCCAGCAAAAGCCAAATGATAAACCTGTTGTTCTTCCTGTTTGTCTCACCTGTGTCTCTGCTGCTCTGCTGATTTTGCAGGAGATCGGATAGAGGCTGCATACATACAGAATGACAGACAGCATGTGCTTATTGAGTTTGACAATGGAAGCCAGTCCTGCTGTGAAGTCACATTTCTTTTATGCAACTGCTATTTGTGTTGCCAATAACCATGCAGACCATGGCTTTAGCAGCCCCTCAGAGGTAACACTTTCATAAGGATGAGCAGTTCTTCAACAGCTGCTAAAACATGGAACAGCACCTCAGACTCAGACACTTTGTATAATGCTTTTCCCCAGGAGTGTGTTAGCATATATTGTAAATAATGACAATAAACCTGAACTTATTCTTTAGTTGGAGGTCACAGGCCTGGAGGGGATGAGGTAGGTCAGGAAGCTCAGTCCTACAGGACCAGCAGCAGTGATCGGGCTCTAGTCCAAAAAGGGCTGCTGAATGGTTATTCCACCTGCCCTGCACTCAACGTATGTTTATGTCACATTGGCTGCACGCCTGTAGCCGCCTTCCGTACTTCCCAGTAACTTTTAACAAACCTCAGACTGGTAGTAGATGTCCAAAAGTCACAAGTATGAGGTCCCATAGGACAAGAGAGGTCGCGGGCACTGGCACCGTGTCCCTGTGGTTGAGGGGTTTTCCAGTCTGAAGTCCCACACTGCTGTGGCAGTACATGATTTTTCTTTCAGAAGCTTTTGCTGCCAGTCCCCAAGTGCCTCTGTCTTAAAAGTTGTTTGAGGTGTGGGTTCTTCTCATGTTCATATGGTGAACCAAATGTTTCCTTTGAACCATCCTCATGAATGTACTTGGGCACAGTTTGAACTTCTGTTGAGTGCCGGTTGCGTATTCTGGTTGTATCTATGCATGAGTGCTTGCACACAATAAAGAAACGCTTTCTTCCCTGAAAGCTCATGCAAAGTCCATAGAGGAACAGGGAAAAGCTCTCCTGACTCCTGTGAGTTTCAGCTCCTGAACAAACCCTGACTTTAGTACCCTCTTCATTTTCCTTCAGCTCATCCCAGCTGTTCTCATGGGTGCTGCAGCAGCCTTGTGCTGCCCGTCTGCATGGCCAAGCAGTTCCTGCAGCCCAGGCGTGAGGTGTAGGTTTCTTCCCGTGGAGCAGTTCATCAGCCTGACTTTTGTGGGAGTCCAAGTCATCAGTGGCTGGGGATGCACAGGAGATCTTGCAGCTCAATGGCGTTTGGAGGGCAGAAATGTTTTCTTGGAGTGGGGCGGTACCTGAGAGTCTTTGGAATAGGAAAACTTTCATAATTGTCTAAAGGGACAGAGGTGGTAATCTGCCACACAGGGATAAGGAGGAAAACATGGAAAGAAAATCAAAACTGTAAATTTATGTTTTTTTTTATTTTCCAAGAGAAAGGCTTGTCTTTATTGACTAATATCTCTTCAGATAGTGCTGATTTACAGACACATATATAACTTTTTCCTTGTATCTGTCTTTTTCACTAACCAGAACTAGACAGTGTCTGTCATTTAGGCAGTTATACAGATGAAAATACATTAATTTAGATTTGTAATTTTTACATTTTAATGAGTGACATTTTTGCTCTTCATTTGGTGTGTCAAGCTACTGTTGGAGTGAAATCGCAATTCAACCAAAATTTCAGAAAATTAAAATTTTTAAGTTGTTTGTTGGAAATAATCTAAGTGTACTTACCGAAGCATATACTGAATCAATATTTATTAAACAAAGGCAATACTTGCCACATTTGTGAATTCCGGTCTTAGTGAACTGATTATTTGCAATGACCATGTTCTTAAGATTTTTTAAATTAGTAGATTTTTATGCCTGCCTGGAACACAAAAATGTTTCTCAGCTACTTCACTCACGGTCACCCAGCGTTGCATGTAACCTCAGTGGAAGAGACAAGCTTTGGGGAAGCCCAGAAGTGGCATCACTGCTGGCCTGCTCTGTCTCTGCCTGCAACCCTCTGCCACAAACCTGCCACTGTCCCCAACAAGCCCCTGTAGCACTGTGGTCCCAGGTGGCTCCCGTGGCGATTCTATCCTTGGCACCGTATGGACCAGGGACCTGTGAGGCTATCCATAGGCACTTGTCAAGTGTCTGGTGTAAGGACATTGTGGGCTGCTCTGGCAAATCCTAATGCATGTGGGTTTGGCTTTGCCGCGTCAGTGAAATACCCTCCCGAAGCAGTGTATGCATCAGGAAGGATTGAGTTACTGAGGGTTACGGATCAGGGGTGGCCAGCAGTGGATCCTTGCACAGGGCAAGTGGGGTTCCCAGGCTGGAGTGGTCTCACACGATAAGCAGTGGGTTGTGGCGGCACAGACACTGCCAGGCACCTCAGGCACCAGCTCTGTGAAGAAGTACGTTGGCAGAGGTGGCTGCCCAGCCCCATTGAGAGCGTGGGCCCGTGGAAAGCAGGTAAACCCATGCTGGAGCTCTCTCCTCTTCCCTCACCTTTGATCACATGAGGATTTTGGCACGCAGCTTACAGGAGCATGAAGGATGGTCACTGTGGAGTAACCTCACTTTTCCTCCAGCCTCAAGACATTCACTTCCCACCACAGCACAGACCCAAGGATCAGCCGTAACTCTGTTTCTGTCAGGTACACAACTCTTCTACCTCTCACTACCAACCAGCCCCCTCCATATATGTCAGTTTGTCCCCACTGCGTGTTTCTAATGCTGCTTTGTGCAAATGGTTTAGTGCAAAAGGAAGGAAATGCAGCAGAACCTGCCCAGCCACTGATCTCTCTACGAGCAAGATGCACTCTCTGGGTCAGTGCAGCGCAATTTTTATTGGCATAGAAACAAGACAGGCGTCTAAGTAAATCCTGTTGCTATTGCTATTTTTACATTAGGGTGAACTTAAATAATTGCCATTCAGCCAGAGGAACGTGACTGACTGTGGAACACAGTAATGTCCTTCCACCAGCAAAGAGTCACTTGCAAAAGGTGGCTCAGGGATGGCCATTATAATATTTTTCTTATAAGCTTGGGTACACCTTATCCATATAAAGAAATATTTTTCATCAAATAAGCATTCTTGGTGCCCATACTGCTGTTATCATTAAACAAATATTGTATTTAGGGAGGATGGGAACAGGTTTATGGGTTTTTTACCAAACACAGCCATTAGCTGTTAACAAAAGAACACAGATTGCACCATACTTCAGGGCTGAAAGAATTGGTTCCCCTATTCTAATACATTCTGCAAATTTACTGTAAGATAATTTTTACAGTGTAGTATTATCTTCATGCCACATTTGTTTTCTTAAGCACAAACTTTAAAGTATAGATATGATTTACAGGCTTGCATTCTATTTGTAAATTCTAATGAAGTAAAAAGGGCACTCTCTCATATGAATGGTGCTGCAGGAAAAATATCTAAGCATAAGTTCTCACATAACTTTCCGTAAGTACCCTCTACCTGCATTAGAGCAGGTGGAGGGTGAAATCCCAAGCAGCATTAGCTAAAACACCATAGACTTACCTTATAGTATCTTGACAATTTTACGCCATAAACAATCAAAGTCTTCATATTCTACATTTAAAAAACGTTGTTATGAAATCAAGAGCGTGTCTTTCTAGCTATGACTAAACATGCTTTCTTTTCTATAGTTGTGCGTAGATCACATCACTGCAGGTAAGTGAGGACAGGGACTTCCTGAACAGCACTTTTAATGTTATGTGAAAATCAGATATGATGTATGAGCTTTCAAATTTCTCTTGAACATGGTCTTGACCTTTCATAAGCTAATATTCCTGAATTGTTGCGATGGATACAATTCATTATTTTTTCTCATAGCAACTTAAGAACAAAAATAATGTCACAGACAATTTGAATACAACAATTTAACACTAACTAAATTTTCCAGCTAATAAAGCACAAAGCAAAAGTGGCGTAAATTAAAATCTTCCAGTTCACCACTTCCCCCTTGGACAGCTTCCAAAACAAATATTCAAGTCAGCATTTGGTTGCTTGAATCTTTTCACAAATCTCCACGACAATCCTCTTAGTGATGCTAAATCTCCTGTATAGATATGACAAGACATCCAGTAATGGGTAATGCCTAAAACTGACATATAATATTCCACTAGAGAAGCTAAAACATTTACAGTTCTCACAAGCCACACCTTAATGTCCTTTTAATTTATTTTAATCCAGATAAAGTTAGCCATAATGAGGCTGATTTGTATGAAGTCATGGCAGGAGTCTCCATCATCGTGGAAACAAAACCAATGTGAAATCTTGGTCTCATTGACTTCAATACCTAAACCAAAATTTCACTCCCAGTTTTTGACTCCAGTCTTGTCTGTCATCAAAAGAAACTGAGCAATTGTTCTCAAAAACTAACATGCAGGTATAGTGAGCATGGATTATTTTAATTTCAGACAGATTACATATGTATGGATACTTTTAGGAATGAATAATACATGAAAAAACATAGCACGGTTTGTTGAATTGCTGCAACTTAAAAAACAGAGGGGTTTACAGAGGAATATGCCATTTTTACAAATTGTCCATGGTGTGCTATCCTAATTTTGACCTCAAACCATCTGACTACATACACTTAGTTTTACACATTGAAATCTGCTGATCCTCAAACCACTGAGTGGATTTGTTGGTGGTTACATCTCATTACTTCTGATTTTCAGCTACCTACAGAGAAAGGTGAATACCTGACACCTTCCAAGGGAGCTTTTCCATGTAAGCAACAGCTGCCCTGATTATCACTGGATGTCCTAGCCCAGGACGGAGGGAAGGCAGGGTTTGCCTGTGAAGCCACACGTGCAAGTGCTCCAGTGAAAAGTCTGGGCGTCCCTTTTGAGGGTATGAGATGTGGAGCTGGTACTTGTCTCTTCCGGTGTCATTTCTGACATCCCACTCTCAGACTTGGATCTGGCCTGCTGGGTTAGCATACATGGCAGATAACTCTTTGAACCTGAAGAGCTTCAGGAACAGCAGCCTTTGCTCTATTGCTTGCTGAGATACCCATGCGAGGCTGTCAGGGCAGAAGAGGCAGATGTGACACTAGCCTTCCTGTTAGTCATTTCCCGGCACCCTGCCGGCCCCCAGGCCCATCCTGGCTGGATCTGTGCCCTCCACCTGCCTTGGGCAAGGAGGTGAGGGTGGCTGTTGGCATCCCCTCTGTATCAGCAACTTCAAGCCCTATGGTGGATCTCTGTAGGATGAGCCTAATCCTCTGTTTCCAGCTACAACCATTTTGGAACAAGTCAGAAGGTAGAATTTTATTACCATTTCAGTTTTCACGGTTTTTATTTTGACCTGAAGCTATGGAAAGCATGGTTTTTTGGTACCTCGCCAGGTTGCATCAGTAAGCCTGACACTGGTCTCCCAGTCACTCCCACGGCTTTTCGTTTAGGGAAGTCCGGTCCCCAAGCCTGTCTCCATCCAACCTAGGGAGATTCCGGCAAAAATCTTACACAACTCAAAATGCATGATAAGCAGGAACAATGCTAGGAAGGGCTTTACACTGAATAAGCTCCGCATGACAAATACGAAATTAATGCCTGCAACGTCAACCACCCGTGGCCATGGTGCAAACTGTGAACAATAAGTGGGTGTGCAAGCCTGCCTTTGAGGGAAGGCTTCAACCACACAGGTGAATGTGCTTTGCTTTAGTGTTATCAGTGACATCTTGTGGTAGTAGCCTGTAAATTCAGTTTAAATCTCTTTGAGGACTATGTACGGGTTTAAATGGCTAATCCCAATTGAAGTCTTTTACAAAGTTGTATTTCCCAAAGTGTATTTCTTTCTGACAAAACCATATAATGACCGTACTCCATCCCAGGAGCAAGGACTAACCAGGACACTGTCTGTACACAGCATGGTATTTTTTGTTGGTGGGAAATACTGGAATCAAGGAAGCAACCAAAGTGTGTCCGAAAAGCAGTTGATGAACACCCGTTCTTTATTACTGTTAGCTACTTATAGCCTTTGTAAGTATTCCAAACCTCATAGCCCTTCCAAATCAATGAACATGGCAACAATTCAACTCCCAATTCGAAATACATAATTTGAGTAATAAATATGACAAATTAGAAAGGTGAAGGCGGAGAGAGTTAATAAATAGGACAATACAGAAGTGCTGCAAAAAGCTCCATTGGTAATTGATGGGTTGGGTTTTACACAAAAAGATGGCATTCTCATCAACAGAAGTGAGTTTAGCAGTGGACCACCAAGGTGGTTGGGACTGGAGCACTTGTGCTGTGAGGAGAGGCTGAGGGACTAGGCCTGGTTCAGCCTAGGGCTGAGGTGGCTTCAGCAGAGGCTGACAGCAACCCCCACAGCACCTGTAGCTGTCATCAGCAGGATGACAGAGCCGGGCTCTTCCCAGCAGTGCATGGCAGGAGGTTGGACTGAGACGTCCTGAGCTCCCTTCCAGCCTGGACTAGGCGTTGACCAGCTGAGGCAACAAATACCTAAGAGCAAAACAGGGGCAGGCTGGTGGTGTCTGTTAGCATGCTCCAACCTCTCTGTACATCCCAGATATGGTGTGTCTGGTTGTAAAAGTTATAAGAAAAGAGATTTAAAAGGAATGTGATGGAGTTACTCATCAACAGTACATCCTACAGCAACATTCTCCTTGGGATGTTTATTCAATAGTCACATACAACACTTCTTACTTAAAAGGAGAGAAAATTCCCTCCCCCCTGAAGACCTACATGAAGAAGTGATCCTTAAGTATACATACAGGCACATATATCATAGGATAAAATACCTAACAGACCAGCTGTAATTATCCAAATTATACCTTAACAAAGAAAATTCAGGGTCCTCTTTAAACTGAAAATAAACCCAAAGGAAACAAACACAATTGTAATTCAAACCCAAAATCACAGCAGGAGGAAAACTATACGAATGAAAGATGTAACACAAGTATAAAAAGTGGTTTGATCTAGGATCACCACAGTGGACATACACTCATCATAATTTTTTGTTTCTACACAAGGCAGAGTTTAGATTGTTCAGGTGTTTCAACTGCAGCCTCTGAAGACTGAACCTGAATACTTAGCTTGAACTAGCCCAAAAGACCACTGATATTTTAATCTATTTCAAAAGCAAGGACATGATTATTGACTGCTGAGGAGGTAAGCCCTTGTTTTGATGAAAAGTGGTGGTCACCTGACTTCTCAGTCAACCATGGCCCATGCTTATCCTTCTCTTCTCCTTTCATGTAGGATAAACGTATTACTCCATAGCTCAGGGAGCCTACACAAACAAGTTAGGAGACTTTAATGGTGTACACGTGGCTGTAGACAGGATGAGCTTTTCTGTTCCCACTGGCAAAATCAGGCACACTACAGAGAACAGCACAGTAATGACGGCTGTGTAACACATGAGAAATAAAAGTTTTATAGCAGAGAAAACAATTGGTGTTCTTTAATCATTCTGCTTCTGCCAAATGTATTGCATCTCCCAGCACCAACACACTTCAAACAGCATAAAGCCAGCAGAGAGGGAGTAGTGCAGCATGACTGACACTTCCATTATTTCAGCTGAAAATCAATTACCTAGATGTATGTAGTAGTAGTTTTCCAACATTAGAAATGTTTTAATATAGTTTAAAAAAAACCCAAAACACCACAAAAAGCCATGGGTACTTGGAGTTCTTGCTAAAATGACATCTGCTATTTCAGCCTAGAATCCATTACTGAGGTGTATGTAGTAGTGATTTTCCAACATTAACCTTCTCTCTAGTGTTTCTTCCACTTCTGTCATCAGCCATGGATGGAATTCTATCTCAGTATCTGTAAGAATTGGGCACGAACGAAGCAAGAAAAAGTATCTTTTATTAATGATGAATGACAGGATTTTGGGGGTGGTTTTCATTTGCTATGATCATTAAGGGATGAACATCATTGCTGGAAGACACTTGCTTTGCAAGAGCCAGGTGAAATGTCCCAGGAGTTGCTGGGTGTCTCACGTCCTGCCTCTTTTACTGAGGTTCCCCAATGAGGTTCCCCACCTTTACATCTGGGCCAGAATCCCAATTATTTCACAGCTTGTCTTTCAGTACTGGAAATGGTTTTGTCTCTTCTGATGAGCGTTCAGACAGGCCTATTTTGCTCTTAGGAAGTCCTACCTTCTCCTCTCTGTATCGTCTGTCCTGCTCTTCCAGGCGCTGTACTTCAGCAAGCTCTGCATTACGCAGCTCTGCATAGGCATGCTGATGTGCCCACAGCTGGGCCAGCTCTTCTTCCTCCATCACTTCCAGCAAAGCTTGCTCAATCGTTTTCCCAATCAACACTTCCAGGATCGGCTTGACTTCAATGTCAAAGTCAAACAGCTGAGGATGGGAGTCAGGGAAACAGAGATAAATGTCCCTTGATCACTATCACTCTTAGCATCTTGGCAAGGAGAAAAGGAGGACGAACAAAGCCCTTGTGCTGAGGGCAGGCCTGAGAAGTGCAGGTGGGGACCCAGTGTCAACCAAAGCAAGAAGCATGAATGCAGCTGGGGCTAAGGGGTGAGTGGGCTGGAGTGAGACACCACACACCCTACCACAGCCACTGTGGGGGCGCCAGGGAGAAGCAGAGCACTCACAGCAGACACTGGAGACAGTTTTAATAACTTCTGCGAGCATAAGTTCCTTTCTGGTTTTGCCTCAGTTTTGCCTCAGAAACTCGTTTAATACTGGAGGCATGTTTTGACAGTGGACCTGCCTTTACTTTGCACTTCTCCTTTTCCTACTTGTATGGCCACATCTCCTGCTCTTTCTTCTGGGGTGAAGAATGGAGATGGTTGCCTGTCCAGAAAAACACCTTTCTGACTCTATATGCACCCCTCTTGCTGCTATTCTGAATGCAGCTCTAGAAAGCAAAGGCTGCAGGAATTTGTTGTGATTTTTAAACCTGACAATTCAGTAAGGCAAACATTATCAAAGAAATGAACAGTAAAATGACTTTGGTGAAGCCAAAACTAAACCTCAAAACCCAATTTAAACGTGCAGCAGGCATCTGTGCATGCTTTGATGCAATGTTCTCTGTAATGTCTGCTGCTTTTCCTGGAAATGGTTTCTGAAAGGACATTTCACTCTACGGACTTGTGATGCCAGTGCCTAGACCTTTGAGTTTCAGCTCACCTTGAAGAATAAACAGCTCTTGGAGGAGTTAACTTTGATAAGGCAAGTACAAAAAAGGACACTGATAGGATATCAGCTATGCTGAAAGTGCGTCTGTCTTCTCATAGCCTGTTCCTCCTGAGAAGCAGTGACAAAAGAGAGACCTCTGGATCTGTTAGGTTAGGAGAATGATGCTCTGCTTTGAGCCCTGCCAGAAAGATCCTTGAGGTATCAGCACATCTGTAACAGAATGTGCTTGAGACAGATGTTTAACATCAGGATTTAATTTTGTTCTGTAAGTGTTGTCATTTTAAACTTCTGGAAAGTGTTCCTGTAGGAAAACAATGCAATGACATATTGAACCCTCTGCAACTCTCTGCGTTTCCACAGATGTATTCTCATATCAAATTCAAGAATTTGGCCCAGCAGCCCCAGCCTGTGACATCCCCAGGCCATTCTCATACCTGTGGAGCTGTCTGTGTGCTCCGGTGACTCCTCAGCTGAGGCTCAGACAGACAAGGCAACATCCTTCCCAAATATTTCTGAGCAGTTGTTTATGAGGAACTTCACCAACACTGTCACCTGCACAGAGATGCCATAGACAAATTGATCTGCACCGATACAAACAAAACACCATCAGCCACAGCTTCAGCCCTGCTGTCCTGAGGGCCCGTGGGCGGCAATGCCCACCAGGTACCCCTTGCTCTCTGTGTGCAAAGTATTCAGGAGCTGTGATATGACGTAGGGGACTGCAGGGCAACTGCTACTTTTGCTCAGAGGAGGTGAGATGAGGGGCAGCCTTGCCCATCACATTACAGGCACCTGAGCTGAGGGGCACCCTGATGTCCAGGGGTGTGGTTTTGTTCAGCTTTTGTAATGGTGGTGGGATCCCTACGAATGGCTCTGAGCTGCCCCAAAGCGGGTGGTTGCTTGGTGAATTCAACTCACCTTGTCATTCATCTCCTTCTGCACTTCCAGTGGGAGTGTGTTGTCCGTCTCTGGGCTCAGCATATTTGGGCCAACGCAGATGGCCAGGTTGCCAGAGTCCATCCTGTTGGTCTCGGCATTTTGGCTGATGTGGTAGAGCAGAGACAGCAAGTGCTTGAGCAAGACGAGGTTTGGTCTAGGCAGTTTGTCAGCCACCCTGCATGAACACAAACAAAGTGTGACGTTAATTTATGATGCAGCAGCCACTACTTCTTCATTTGAGCAAGTCTCAATTAAACTCAGACAGATGACGCTTCCTCCAGAGAGAGGCATGCGTGTGCTTTTTTCACTGCTCAGCAGAAGTATCATTCAGAAATCCCCAACGGCAGCTGAGTGTGTGGTTAATTATAAGATCTTGAATTACAAGGTCTTGACAGAAAGGCAACCATTACAGCAGTCCATGCCCTTGAGTAGATGAGATGTCACCAGGAGATGTCACTGGAGGCTTCCTGAAGGCACGTGAAAGCCTGTGGTTGTGCTGTGCAGCTTTCAAAGCACTCCTGGTCAGCCTCCACACCTGCTCTTTCCAAAGAGTGAAACACGGCCATGGTCTCCATGTGCCTGACTTCACTGCCAGCAGGTGTGAAGGTTCTCTGTCAGTGCTGGTCCCACAGCACAGTGACTGCGTTAGACAAGGCACTGCAGCCTCTCTCCTCTTCCTACACTACTCGTTTCGTAGGGCAATCTCAAATAACTTCAGGAAGTGCTGCTGCGAGAGCCCTCTAAGCCGACCCCCATGGAGCAACAGCAAGCTGATGTAAATGACAGACTTTTAAGAGAGACTCTCAGTTTCAGAAGACATCACTGGCCACTACCAGCCACTCCATCACATTGGGGCTGGTTGCAAAACTTCCTGGTTGCAAAACTTACTCTTTCAATTCTTGAATTTTTTCCTGCGTGCTTGGCTTCTCCAGAGCTTGCATCCTGGGGGGGGTGCATTTGGCCAACAGGAGTTTGAAGGAAATATTTCGGAGGAAGTCCTGCAAGGCCAAGAGATTTCGATGAGGCTTTGGACACTAACCCTGAGCACACGGGGAGCATCACTGTGACTAGGGCTTAGGAGACACAGAAACAGAGGGTGGTTGGTTGTGGGTCTGGGCCTCCAGAGGGGCTGTTCATCCCCAGTGCACAGAGGCTGGCATGCAGCTGCTGTCTGCACATGGGTCTGCACAGCCTGGGCTTGGCCTGCTGCAGAAAGCGTCAACTGCGTTGTTTTGAACACTGAGGTAAAATGCAGTCAGGGATGTGTCAGCTGGGAGGAGATGGTTTTGACTTTGTGTTTGATAAGACTTCCATGCCTGTGGGTTTGATAAGAAGTCTTCCACCTCCTCAAAGGTCTTCTCCTCATGTCCACTGCCGCAGTTTGGCTCTGCACCCATGGTGTCACAGGGGAGGCCCTGGAGGTCTGCAGCTCCCAGGCCCTGCTCAGAACCGCAGCAGCATCCCTCGAGTGTGTGTGTGTGGGGGGGGTGCAAGAGGGAGAGGAGAAGGGACAGGTAGACAGTGCCACAGGCACTGGATGGCAGGACAGGCCACAGCAATCATAGAATCATAGAATGGTTTAGGTTGGAAGGGACCTTAAAGATCATCTAGTTCCAACCCCCCTGCCACGGGCAGGGACACCTTCCACTAGACCAAGTTGCTCAAAGCCCCATCCAGCCTGGCCTTGAACACCTCCAGGGATGGGGCATCCACAACTCTCTGGGCAACCTGTTCCAGTGCCTCACCACCCTCATAGTGAAAAATTTCTTCTTAATGTCTATTCTAAATCTACCCTCTTCCAGCTTGATGCCATTCCCCCTCATCCTATCACTACCTGCTGCAGGGACATGTAGAAAGACACTGTTGTCACCTATTGCACATTGCACACCCTGCACTAGTGACACCCGTCTGGACTCCCATCCTCTGACAAGCCCCGAAGGCATTGATCTTTTGCAAAATCTACTCATAACATGAGGAGCCAACACTGTATAAGTCACCCTACCCAGTCTACATTAAGATCACAGACTCACAGAATGGTTTGGGTTGGAAGGGACTTTTAAAGATCATCTAGTCCAATGCCCCTGATGTGTCCACATGTGCCCTACTCATTCCACACTAAGATCCTGAGTTTCAGGGCTTTCTAACTGCAGCTGCCAAGTATTTCCACACCATGTCTCAGCCCTGGGCCAAACCCTTTCAAAAAGTTCAGCAGAACAGTTTCAGCCTGTCCTTTGAATGAGATTGGAGGAAAAGTACATTTCCCTGCTGTCATGGTTTCAGTTGGGATAGAGTTAACTAGCAGCTGGTATAACGCTATGTTTTGGATTTGGGATGGAAGTGATGCTGATAGTGCACTGATGGTTTTGGTTGTTGCTACGCAGTCAAAGCCTTTTCTGCTCCTCATGCTGCCTGGCCAGCGAGTGGGCTGGGAGTACACAAAAAGCACTGTGCTTTTCCTGTGGAAGGAGACACAGGTGGGTCAGCTGACCCCAACTGACCAAAGGTATATTCCATACCATGTGATGTCACGCTCAGCATATAAAGCTGGGGGAAGAAGGAGGAAGTGGGGGACGTTTGAAGCGATGGTGTTTGTCTTCCCAAGTAACCATTACGTGTGATGGAGCCCTGCTTTCCTGGAGATGGCTGAACACCTGCCTGCCGATGGGAGGCAGTGAATGAATTCCTTGTTTTGCTTTGCTTGCATGCATGGCTTTTGCTCTACCTTTTAAATTGTCTTTATCTCAACCCACAAGTTCCCTCACTTTTACTCTCCTGATTCTCTCTCCCATCCCAACTGAGGCGAGTGAGTGAGCAGCTATGTGGTCCTAGTTTCTGGCTGGGGTTAAACTGCAACACCTGCCTGTATTCAATGGTCTTTTCAGATGTCCCAGTAAGTAATACCTGTCACTTCCTTGCTGTGGAGCCAGGTTTTGGTGTTTTAGCTTTGCACCACCTTCATGAGGTTCCTCAGCCAGGAGGTGGGAGAAATGATGCAGCACAGCTCCAGCACACTTTGTGAGAGTGAAGCGGAGGCTTTAGGACACAGATAGGCAGCATGCTGGACTTCTGCTTTGTGTTTTGTGGTTCTCGTGGCAACCTTCCAGCAATTTTCAGGAGGAAAAAAGAAGTGGCAGAATCAAACTGCTGAAAACCAGAAGTTATTCTCTGGAGCAGATCCTCAAAAAAGTTTATATCCCGCATGGGCTGGGTAAATTTTCAGAAGAGCTCAAGCTCCTGGCTGCTTTGAAAACATGTCCAGGGACACTCTCCATGTGGAAATCAAGTCCCACAGCTCCCTGGAAATGACAGGGCACCCGCTTCTTGCTACTGCTTCACATCTGAAATTGAATACACAGAAACAAACTCAAACCACATGTAGAGCAGGCTGTATAAAACCAAACGAAACACTCGACAGCCACCTGAAAAATGCATGCTGTGCCTCGAAAAGCACAGATTATTGTGGGCTCATTACCAAACCCTGTGCAGGGAGCAACCTTGTTCTGTTTGCACACTGCATTAAACACATTTAGTCTGCAGTCCCAGAGGCGCAGTTGGTGATTCATCTCCTCCAGCACCTCTGGCTGCTTTCCCAAGAGCAGAGCACAGACCCTGACACCGCTCCTACCCCGTTCCCTGATAAGTAGCCACCTACGTAAATCACTAACATTCTCTTCCCATGGAGACGTTGAAGGAGTGCTCAGCAAACATTCAGCTATACATTATGCTGTGCACTTGTAGCCATGTTTCCAGAAGGAATGCATTCCTGCTGTCTCGCTGCTCAGGATCCGCCAGCAATTCCTCTGGTGCTCTTTGGCCTAAAGGGACAAATATTGTCTCATCCCACGCCACCTGACGCCTGTTTCCCTCCAGACCATGGGTCTGGACTCTTTTGCAACTAGATCTTGCCAAGTCAGGGCTGGGGACAAGAAAAAGATGCAGATATGCCTCTTTTCCGAAGCATACAAACCCTTCAAGATACAGTTCCTGAGCAGTCATCGTGAAACATCCTGGCATATGCAGATCCACAGCATTTGCAGTGCATGACCTACACACAGTGGCTTGGGATATGATCCATCACATACCCCTACATGTTACCTGAAACGAACTGAAATGTCCATCTGGGGATGATATGAATTCCAGGCTTGGAAATAAACTCCAGGAGAGTCCCGCAAGAGCAACCGAATGACTGAACCAACCAACCCAGGCACGGGTTGCCTCACCCACACTGCACTCTGCTGGCCATCAGCTCTGCAGGCAGCATTTCTCCCAGGCGCAAAGCTTTCCTGTGGCCCAGCGCAACAGTCAGGTGCTCTCTGGTGCTACATCTCTTCCCAAGTAGAGACCCACTGGGCTGCACCGGAGCACACACAGCGCCCCCGTCCCACACACACATGAAGACAGACGCTCCTTCACTGTGGGGTCCCTGCCAAGGGCTCAGCAGATCACGCTTCTTGGCCCTCTGATCCAATCCACAGAGCTTCACACCGCGAACAGCACACAAACGAGAGGCTGCATGTCTTTTCCTCAGGGAAGGGGGGTTTATGGTGTTTGTCTTCCCAATGCACTGTTACACGTGCTGAGGCCCCGCTTCCCACAGAGTGGCTGGACATCTGCCTGCTGATAGGAAGCCGTGAATGAATTCCTCTTTCTGCTTTACTCGTGCACACAGCTTTTGCTTTTCTTATTAAACTGTCTTTATCTCAACACACGAGGGTTTTTTTTCATCTTATTTTCTCCTGCTGTCCTACTGAGGAGGGGGAGCGAGAAAGCGTCTGGGTGGGGATCTGGCAGCCGGCCACGATCAATCCACCAGTCCTTTTCATTGCTGCCCAACGTGGGGCACGAGATAACGACAGTTTTGATCTGTGCACACTATAGCTGCGGTAGCTGATAATTGGCAGGCTTCTGCACAGGTCACAGAGCTTGCTTGATTTAGCTAAGCTCGATTTACTGTGTAACAGAGCCTAGGGCTCGTCAGCGACTGCTTTCAGCTCCCGACTTTGCTGCACCGCTTATCTCTGTGTTTAGCTGCGCCTGGGAATGTTCTGATAAAAGCAGCGGCCGTGCACTTGGCCCTGGCATGGGCACGGGTACCACTCCTGTGCCGGAGGGCTTTTCTGCGGAGAGGGTGAGGGATCGCACCTCCCTCTTCCCCTCCAGGATTGATGTGGCCACCTTTGTTGCACGGGCTCCTGAGGTCCTCGCACATCCTTTTGTAAGCTGCTCGATTAATGTTGTCATCTTTTTGTTGTTTGTGTGGAACCAGGTTTCATTCTGACGTTAAGAGGAAATAGTTTGTGGGTGAGGCGACAAGGAAACATGCCTTTAGGGCGCGTGGGAGGATTTGAGCTGGTGCCTGGGGTGGTTATCACCTCTGATAGCCTGGGATCTTCCACCTCTACAGGTGTGTAATCCCATTGAATTGGCACACTACTTGATACCTACCCCAGTGTAACCCAGCAGCCCTTAGCACTGTACTGGTGCTCTCTGTCTCTCAAGCCTCCATTCAGCACCATCAGAGGAGCACGGTTGAGACGGGGACCCAAACCACATCTGGAAACACCATGAATAAGACAGGGACACAAGCCCCAACTACAGTAATTGCCCTAGTAGTCAAAAAGAAGCACTGGATGCAGAGGTCAACAGGTCCATAGTACATTACAGGACGAGAAAGATGAAGGGTCTGATCAGGAAGCTGGTCCTTCAACAAGGAAGCAAGAGGAAGAACTGTGAGAAATCACCCCAGAGACAGAAAGTACCTGGTCCCTAATCTTGGGCAAACTTTGAGATATGCAGAAAGATTACAACCACCAGCCAGGCAAGCAGATTGCTGCTACTACAGAAGAAGGCATACAATATCTGAGAGAATTAGCAGTGCTGGAAGTCTTCTACAATGACCTGGACAACAACCAGGTCTCCAAAGATTCAGATGATGTCCAGTGTACATGAACCATATGGAGGAGGGTGGTCCGAAATGCACAGACATCATATTCAAAATATCTGGTGACGATGGACTGGCCAGACTTTGATATACCAACTGCAGAGAGAGGATCCCATCGTCTCTCATGCTTTGAAGAAAACCTGTCTCCCTACTTGTCCCCATGGGTCAGCGGCTGGGCTGGCAGAGGCACCCTGCAGAGCCCCCGCCTCCAGCCAGAGGGGCAGGGAGCGCAGGCACATGCTGTGTGGCAATCTCTGGTTCTTCCTGCGTAACCAGGGGGAGGACATGAGGAAGTGGGATAGTGAGCCCACCTCTAAGATAGGAACTCATGTTTGCAAACTGAGGGGGAAGAGAGCTGCTAAGAAGGGGCCATCCAAGATGGCTGTCAGTTCAGCTGCTCTTGAGACAGTAGAAGGCAACCAGTCATTCCCCAGGTACAGAAGAGGACTGAGAATGCCTCCCTTGATTTTGGTGAAAGGACTACTGGTCTGACACTGCAGAGGCCTCCAGCCAGAGACAGAGGGTCCCTGCCTTTGGCCAGGAGGAGGAAAGGGATGACTAGGTGTAC
Organism: Anarhynchus alexandrinus; assembly: GCA_008711295.1. NCBI lineage: Eukaryota > Metazoa > Chordata > Aves > Charadriiformes > Charadriidae > Anarhynchus > Anarhynchus alexandrinus. The sequence goes on from VUYV01000045.1 coordinate 4,176,872, forward strand.
TGGACTGTGTGCATTTGATGGCCTGGCACATTCGATCCACAGAAGTATAAAGCTTTGGTAGACACTGGTGCACAGTGTACCTTAATGCCATCAGGGTACGGCAGGGGGGACCCATCTGGATTTCNTCTTCCCAATGTTACACGTGCTGAGGCCCCGCTTCCCACAGAGTGGCTGGACATCTGCCTGCTGATAGGAAGCCGTGAATGAATTCCTCTTTCTGCTTTACTCGTGCACACAGCTTTTGCTTTTCTTATTAAACTGTCTTTATCTCAACACACGAGGGTTTTTTTTCATCTTATTTTCTCCTGCTGTCCTACTGAGGAGGGGGAGCGAGAAAGCGTCTGGGTGGGGATCTGGCAGCCGGCCACGATCAATCCACCAGTCCTTTTCATTGCTGCCCAACGTGGGGCACGAGATAACGACAGTTTTGATCTGTGCACACTATAGCTGCGGTAGCTGATAATTGGCAGGCTTCTGCGCAGGTCACAGAGCTTGCTTGATTTAGCTAAGCTCGATTTACTGTGTAACAGAGCCTAGGGCTCGTCAGCGACTGCTTTCAGCTCCCGACTTTGCTGCACCGCTTATCTCTGTGTTTAGCTGTGCCTGGGAACGTTCTGATAAAAGCAGCGGCCCGTGCACTTGGCCCTGGCATGGGCACGGGTACCACTCCTGTGCCGGAGGGCTTTTCTGCGGAGAGGGTGAGGGATTGCACCTCCCTCTTCCCCTCCAGGATTGATGTGGCTACCTTTGTTGCACGGGCTCCTGAGGTCCTCGCACATCCTTTTGTAAGCTGCTCGATTAATGTTGTCATCTTTTTGTTGTTTGTGTGGAACCAGGTTTCATTCTGACGTTAAGAGGAAATAGTTTGTGGGTGAGGCGACAAGGAAACATGCCTTTAGGGCGCGTGGGAGGATTTGAGCTGGTGCCTGGGGTGGTTATCACCTCTGATAGCCTGGGATCTTCCACCTCTACAGGTGTGTAATCCCATTGAATTGGCATACTACTTGATACCTACCCCAGTGTAACCCAGCAGCCCTTAGCACTGTACTGGGGCTTTCTCTCTGTCTCTCAAGCCTCCATTCAGCACCATCAGAGGAGCACGGTTGAGACGGGGACCCAAACCACATCTGGAAACACCATGAATAAGACAGGGACACAAGCCCCAACTACAGTAATTGCCCTAGTAGTCAAAAAGAAGCACTGGATGCAGAGGTCAACAGGTCCATAGTACATTACAGGACGAGAAAGATGAAGGGTCTGATCAGGAAGCTGGTCCTTCAACAAGGAAGCAAGAGGAAGAACTGTGAGAAATCACCCCAGAGACAGAAAGTACCTGGTCCCTAATCTTGGGCAAACTTTGAGATATGCAGAAAGATTACAACCACCAGCCAGGCAAGCAGATTGCTGCTACTACAGAAGAAGGCATACAATATCTGAGAGAATTAGCAGTGCTGGAAGTCTTCTACAATGACCTGGACAACAACCAGGTCTCCAAAGATTCAGATGATGTCCAGTGTACATGAACCATATGGAGGAGGGTGGTCCGAAATGCACAGACATCATATTCAAAATATCTGGTGACGATGGACTGGCCAGACTTTGATATACCAACTGCAGAGAGAGGATCCCATCGTCTCTCATGCTTTGAAGAAAACCTGTCTCCCTACTTGTCCCCATGGGTCAGCGGCTGGGCTGGCAGAGGCACCCTGCAGAGCCCCCGCCTCCAGCCAGAGGGGCAGGGAGCACAGGCACATGCTGTGTGGCAATCTCTGGTTCTTCCTGCGTAACCAGGGGGAGGACATGAGGAAGTGGGATAGTGAGCCCACCTCTAAGATAGGAACTCATGTTTGCAAACTGAGGGGGAAGAGAGCTGCTAAGAAGGGGCCATCCAAGATGGCTGTCAGTTCAGCTGCTCTTGAGACAGTAGAAGGCAACCAGTCATTCCCCAGGTACAGAAGAGGACTGAGAATGCCTCCCTTGATTTTGGTGAAAGGACTACTGGTCTGACACTGCAGAGGCCTCCAGCCAGAGACAGAGGGTCCCTGCCTTTGGCCAGGAGGAGGAAAGGGATGACTAGGTGTACTGGACTGTGTGCATTTGATGGCCTGGCACATTCGATCCACAGAAGTATAAAGCTTTGGTAGACACTGGTGCACAGTGTACCTTAATGCCATCAGGGTACGGCAGGGGGGACCCATCTGGATTTCTGGAGTGGCGGGGGAATCCCAACATCTGTCTGTATTGGAGGCTGAGGTGACCTGAACAGGGGACAAGTGGCAAAACATCCCATTGTGACCGGCCCACCTGTACAGGACCAGTCATGTAAAAATGGGCTCTACACTGCAGCCGGGGAGCATGGCCTCACCTGGAGCCTCTGGCAGAAAACACCAGGAAAAACTTGAAGTCTACCTCCAGGATTTTGGAGCTGGGGGCACTGAAGATCTGAAGCTTGCTATATCCCAACTGCAAAAGAGATACATATAGCATATGAGGGAGTTCGAGCCACTTCAGAAGTTGTTGGCACAGAAGCGCAGCTCCTCTGGGCACCATGATTACATGTGTGGCACTGGATGTTATGCTACATGCAGTAAGTGATTTGCATTGATCATGCAACAGGCTTGAATGGGGAGCCCCAACCATCTAGGAATCCTGGAAGAGATCATGGGCTGGCCAGAAGGCAGAGATTTCAGAGCATTGCCCAAGAAGCCTAAGAAGCACCACCATATGAGTTATCAGAAAGTGAAAGGCAGCATCCTCTGTTTACCAACAGATTCTGTTGTGTTGTAAGAAATCATCAGAAGTGGAAAGCCGCTGGGTGGACTCCCACATAACACGTTGGTGAAGCTGTTGAAGGAGAATGCACGTCAAGTCCATTTGCAGAAGTGAAAGCCATCCAGCTGGCCCTTGAGATTGCTGAAAGAGAAAAGCGGCCAGTACTCCATCTCTATACTGACTCATGGGTGGTGGCAAATGCTCTGTGGGGCTGGTTACAGCAATAGAAGCAGACCAACTGCCAGCACAGAGGTAAAACTGTCTGTATTGCTGCATTGTGGCAAGACATCATTGCCCAGGTAGAAAACATTGTTGTGAAGCTACATCATGTAGATGCTCACAAGCCCAAGAACTGTGCCACTGAAGAATATCAAAACAATGAGCCGGTAGACAGGCCACCAGAATTGAAGTGGCTCATGTGGATCTAGACTGGTAATCTAAAAATGAGCTATTTGTAGGTCGGTGGGCCTGTGAACATCAGGACATCCAGGGAGACATGCAACATACATAGGCGCTCATGATCAAGGGGTGGACTTGACCACTGAAGCCATCACACAAGTCACCCATGAATGTGAAACATGTCGTAAGCAAGTGAGCACATGCGTAAAGTCTCCTTGGAATAGAAGGAACAGAGGCCTGGCAAATTTGACTATATTGGACCACTGCCACAAACCCACCAAGGCAAGTGCTACATGCTCATCATGGTAGAAGCCGCTACCAGATGGTTGGAAATATACCCTATAACCCATGCCACTGCCTGAAACACGCTCTTGGGCCTTGAAAGGCAAGCTCTGTAGTGACGTGGTGCCTCAGAAAGAATCAAGTCAGACAACGGGACTTATTTCCAGAATAACCTCATAGACTCCTGGGCCAAGAAACATGGCATTGATTGGGTGTATCACACCCCCTATCACCCACAAGCCTCTGGAAAGATGCAATGATACAATGAACTGTTCAAGACTGCTGAGAACATTGAGTGCTGGGGGGTGAAAACACTGGGATGTAAATTTAGCAGCGGACCCTGCCCAAACAATGCCCCATACTGTCGGAGGAGGGAGTGCACATAGGGAAGTGGCTGGGAAGGGAAGTTGCTCCTCCCTTGGGAAAAAGGCAAACCCATTCATGGGATTGTCTTTGCTCAAGGGTGCGGGTGCACTTGGTGGGTAATGGGGAAGGATGGGGAGATCCAGTGTGTATCTCAAGGGGATTTAATCTTGGGGGAAAAATAAACTGTGAATCGAGTTGTATGCTGTAGGAAGTAATGCAGTAGGAACTGCCTGAACTAATGGAGAATGAGCTTCCCCAGGAACCAGGCAAGAGCTGTAATGATCATACCCAAGGTGATCTTGGGGCTCAACAATGCCACATGCTGCTTCTTCTGTCCTGGGCAATGACCTAGACAGGTGGGGCCTGTTCTTATGGACATTTTGCAGGGGAGGCCCATGGACTGGGGGAATAATACCTCTATATATGTCAAGGAGCAGGGTATAGTGGCCAATGAGGATGTATATACCTGACGGTTGGATGCAAAGAAGGTTCAAATATGTAGTATAAGTGGTAAGTGTTGGTAAGAGGTGACTTCAGGAATGAGAAGCAGGTAGAATGGGATGGTCAGAGGATACCTGGGTGTATTAGATAACATGGGACCTGAGCATGACACAAATGGTATGGAATAAGGGATGGAGATTGTGCCGGGTCTGGGTGGGATGAAGTTAGAAAGTTAACTTTCTCCATCACAGCCTGTATGGTGCTGTGCTTTGCGTTTGGAGCTAGAACAGTGTTGGTAACACACCACTACTGAAGAGTGCTTGCACGGTGTCAAGGCTTTCTCTCTTTTCTCTCTGTCTTCCCCACAGCCCCAAAACCGAGCAGGCTGGGATGGGCAAGAGGCTGGGAGGGGACACAGCCAGGACAGCTGACCAAAGGGATATTCCCCACCACATGACATCGTGCTCAGCAAAATAAGTTCAGGGAAAGGAGGAAAGGGGGATGATCGTGGTTATGGCACTTGTCTTCCCATGCAACCATTATGTGTGCTGAGGCCCTCCTTCCCAGGGAGTGGCTGGACATCTGCCCGCTGGTGGGAAGTTGCGAATGAATTCCTCTTTTTGCTTTGCTTGCGCACACAGCTTTTGCTTTTCTTATTAAACTGTCTTTACCTCGACCCACAAGAGTTTTTTTTCATCTTATTTTCTCCTCCTGTCCTGCTGAGGAGGAGGAGTGAGAAAGCATCTGGGTGGGCGTCTGGCAGCTGGCCAAGGTTAACCCACCACACTCACGTGCACATACATGCTCACAGGCTTTGTACATACGTTTATATATCTGAACATACATGTGTACTCCCCGAGAGCTAATTCACTTAGTAACAGCAGCAGGCAAAGAAGATTGAGACAGCTTTTCAGATGGTAAAAATAAATTTGAAATAAACTTCAGGTTGGAGGAGTGCTATCAATTCCTTGAACTAATTATTATTATTACTGTATGGCACAGAGCTCCCAGGGGAGTAAGAGTGAGCAACATTGACTGAATGTCAGTGAAATGCTGTCCCTGCCCCAAGGATAACCCAGGCGTCGGCGCAGGTCCTGCACTGTTCAGGTGGTCCGAGCAGTGCCATTAGGGACACCTGAGGGGAAACTGTCAACAGAAGTGATGGCAGCAGAGCCTGGATCTCAGTATGTACAAGACGTGGCAGATGGAGTGCAAAAGCAAACGGGCTGGCTGGCAGCAGGCACTGTAGTAATGAAGCATCACAGGAGCTCGAAGACTCCTCTCTGATTTTACTGGGCTATGTTCCAGAGTGCGTTTTCACTTTTTTTTTCCCCTTAAGTATCTGCAAATGAAAGCCTGCTAAGCTCTTGGATAAGATAAGTGTCTCTTTAACTTCTCAGTCTCTTATGCATTTCAAATAGAATTTTTTTTATTATCTTAATTGGTGACTGCCTGTTTTAATTAGGCATCACAGTTAATCTTACACTGCTGACACATATGAGGCTTTGTGCAGAGCAAAACACGGAGGGTTTTTTTTTAGCATAAGCACCAAAAGAAACATGAATTATAAGAAATAAGATGACCATGTTTGCAATTCTGATTTTCATTTTCTTCCTTTCACCGTAGTCTTCAGTTACCACCTTCTGAAATTCTCCAATATTTTACATGCAGATAGGTCCTGGCCAAGACATTGTATGAGCGTAGAAAAAATTTCTTCCCTTTGCAGTGATCCAGAAAATATTTCTGATCTAAACAACAATAGGCAGAAAGCAATGGTCTGTCTCACTTCTCTGAAGCCCTCAAGCCATAATTTTATCTGTCCAACTTGAGCTAATATCAAATAATAAACAAATATGTAAATGTAGAAATCAATCACTCCTGATCATGTTGTCTGGGAGCATATTGCAGCTTCCACAAAAGCTGGCCCGCGTTCATGTCCTGGAGGGCTTAACTGAGCCTTCACAATAGTTGCACTGGTGATGCCAAACCTCGTGTAACTTCCCCCTTGATTTTTGCAGGCTGCCAGAGGGTGTCACGGAGGGAACGCAGCACCTTGGAAAGAAGTTTTATTAATATTTTATACAAGAGAGGTGCTCAGCACTAAAGCTGAAAAAATACAAGAGGGAAAAACCCAAACAAACCAAAAAGGCCCCACAACTCCCTGGATCACACCGAGCCAGGAAAGGCAGGGTAATACCGGCAGAGCTAGGTGCCTGATTTGCAGCAGCTGGTTGTACGCAAGCAAGGGCAGAGCTGCTGTGATCAGATGCAACTTTTGCGGTAGTCCGCGTCTACCTGTCCTTTCAAGGGACCTGAGTGATTTTGAAAGGTGCTAGATTTTGCTGGGTTATTTCTTCTGAAAAGTGCATTGTGGACAGTCAGTGACGTGATAATTCATCTCTCCCCCTCCTCAAGGACAAACTGGAGCTCGTATTAACCAGCCTACATTTGACAGCATGCTTACTTGTCATTCTCATGGGAAACAGCAGTTCCTATGCTTTTTCCTAGCTAAAATGCCATAATCTGGACTGCAAGAGGTAGTGTCCCATCTGGAGGCAATTCTTCATTACCTGAAACAAATCCTTCAACTTTATGTCTAGCTGCCAAGCAGCACAGCTCAGGGAGAGCAGGTCACTTGTAAAATATGATGGTTAAGCACAGGCAAGTCTGTAGAAGAAATAGCCCACTTTGAACTGATAAAGCTCCCTCGTTCTTGGGTCACTTAGGTTTCAGTAAGAAGATGGAGCGTGTTGGGTAGTAGAAAGTCAATCCCAGTTGTTTAAGAGCCCTGTGCAATTCTTACCAGAGTTAAAAGGGTGATTCCCCAAACCTGTGCCCAGGAGGATGCTGAGGATGTGTTTTCCAAACTGAACTGGACGCTTGTAGGGACGATAGAGCCTTTACCTCCAGACCAGTGGCAACACAGCCCCCTATCCCTAATGTCCCTTGGCCCCATCCCTCATTCCTGCGTGCCTGATGGACTCAAATTTGGGCTGCAAGTTCCCCAGCACCACCACTCCTTATTGTTGACACCCTACGGTGTTACATTCATACCCACCGCTCTGTCTCAGTAACAGTCCTGGCAGGGGGGGGGGCTTGCCTGCGCCGCCAAGAAATAAGCAGCCGTGAAGGGTCTTCTCTTTGTAAGTCACTTTTCACTTCGTCTCTCCCTACGCCTATCGATTTTTGCCCCCCCCCCCTTTTTGCGGCGAGAANCAGCCGCGCTCCTCCGGCCGCCGCCCGGAGCGATGCCGGGCCGGCGGGGCAGCAGCGGCGGCGGCGGCGGTGGTGTCCCCGCGTCCCATGCGGTGAGTGCGGCGCGGCGGGGCGGGAGGTGGGAGAGGGGCAGCCCCCGCCTTCCCGGGTGTTAAAGGTGATGCTGGCTGCCGGCGCTGCGGGTTATTTGAGGATGGATAGAGACTGCTGGGGAGCTGCCGGGGTCTTCGAGCCTGGGCTTGAGTTTGGTGAAAAGCACAACCCGAGATGTCTCTTGCATCAGTCCAGAAAGGCGCTTCCTTAGGCACTGGACCAGTCCCGTGCTGCGGGGCTCAGCGCGTTGGTGCTCCCAGCTCCGGACCGCAGAGTGCTCCTTATCCTCGGAAAGAGGGTCGCGGGAACGGGGTGGTATCAGGGTCAGACTGTCAGAGGTCAGGCAAACGTGCAGTCAGTCCCCCACCTCCCGCCAGAGACAGAACTTGAAGAGTCTGCTTGCGTGGTCAAACTGCTCAGACACCGCTTTAGGGCAGCAGAGTCCTGGAAAACAGAACAAACAAACCAAAACCCTCAGCCATGAGTAAATGCATATTGGTTAAAATAAAGCCAAAGGGTTTCTTGGCTGTATCTGTGTGAGGGAAAGAGTTAAAGAGGGTTTTGTTGTTGTTGTTGTTATTGTTGTTTTTGTTATGGAGAGGTTTAACATCATCACAAGAGACATGTTTCACATTAGTGCATGCTGTGAACTCTGTCCCGCAGCACCTGGTAGGCTGGTGAGAGCCCAGGACCAAAGCCCGCTCCCCAGGGGGGTCTCAGCTGCAGCGATCGCTGCTGTCAGCAGGGAGAGGAGCCCTGGCCACCAGCGCATCGATTGGGAGGCCAGAAGGGACCGTTACATCATGTAGTCTGACCTCAGACAGGAGCGAGGTGCTGGCTGGGAAACAAAAAGAAAATTGCCGGGGACTGAATCTCTGCACTGAAACACAGTATTTCTTCGTGACACTGTCAGCTTTGACAAATAGACTCTTCCACAAAAAATGAGATTAGTGGCAGGGGCTCTCTGCATGAAACACTTACACAGAGAAGCATGCATCATAAGTAGAAGCTTCAGAACTTCCAAATATAATGACTGGAAGTGTATTTTACATGTCAACTGATCTGGCTTTCCATTGTTCCTCCTGCTCTTCATAAGTAGGGCTGCTAGCAGAAATGGACTATTTTTCAGTAAGAAAGAGGTTACTGAAAAAAAAAGAGTTAGAGGAAAAAAATGTGTTTTGTTCAAAGTTGTCAGTATAGATATTGTAAAAAATTGAAATTTCAGATAAGCATAATTTTCTCTCTCTTCTTTTCATTTCTTTCTTTTTAACCTGTCTTTATATTTCTAATTTTGGTGAAAAAGTAGGAAAAGAACAAAAAGAAAAAAGTAGGTGATTATTTAGCAGATGAAGGTGGGATGCTGACTGCCCCAAGATCAATTTTTTCCTTGCTTAACTTTCTTTAAAAAGTAAGCCTTCAATATACACTGAAAAAATGTTATTTTCTTTCGACATAACACAGCCCCAGCACTGGCACCCACAGCACGGGGCTGGATGCATTTTACTGCACTTTGATGTTCAGTCTTGTCTTCACATCTAGTTTTATGGATCTGTCTGACAGTTATTTTACTTAAGCCTGGTGCTTTTTCAGAGTACCAATGGTCTCCAAAAATGGAGCAAAACAGTACCGAATAAGGCTCCTCAACTTACATCCCGCTTTTTCCGATATTAACAATGTACATAAACCCCTTGCAACAGCACGGGAATGGAGCATCACTGGAGTGCCAGGCTTCACCGGGACATGATCCCAAGAGACAAGAAGGGTTAATCACCTCCCCGGCCCCATGCATCCACCAGTCCAGTGCACCATCTGCTACACACCAGTGGGTCCTCCTGTGAGCCTGAGAAATGTGTATCTACCGCAGATAGTCATGGATGTCTGGCTTCCATGGCGTGGCAGGAAAAGGGATGACAGCATTTGCGGTTAATGAAGTCCAGTGCAAAGCTGCACCCCGCAGTAATTTATTACCTTGGAAAGCAGGGGTGTGATGCCAGACAAATAACTGGCCCCGTGGGAGGGTAGGACACCGGGAAGGCAGGACCAGGAGGGTGGGAAGATGATGATGATGAGGACAAACCTCCCAGTGCCACTGCTGCTGGGGACAGTAGCAGTGCCTAGCAGAGCTTGTGGGGGGCATTTGTCACAGCTGGCTCTTAGAGAGCCTGCAGCAGGGCCCCTGCGGGGGCTCTAAATCACACTGATTGCACAGTCAATAAAGAAAATCTCAGCAGTCCCCATAACCGGGCTGCTGGCTTTTAAACCTCTTTAAACAGTTAAAAATCTGTTTATTGATGTGTTGTTAGAATTTCAGAGCGACTGCACTGACACCAGCAACGTTAGTAGCGCAAAGTAGCTTTGGAAAAGAGTTTCAATATAGACCAGCTCAAGGCAAATTCCAGTCTGGTTTATTCCATACAAGCCAGGAGCCACTCCATTGACCTTGGGACGGCTAGCTTAAATCTAGAGTGCTGCCGCTTGTTTCAGAGGAACCACTCTCTGCCCACACTGATACAATAGAGACCAGAAATCCTCCTTTTGCATATATTTATAAGTTCCTTCCCAGCCTGCGTAACTGTTTCAAGGGCTGTCCCCATCACTCGGGGAGCAGAGCCCTGCCTTGGGGTGGGCAGCACTGGCTGCCACAGGCACAGCCTGAGCCGTGTCCCCAGCAGCATCTGCAGGCAGTTTGGTTTGGCAGCACCAAACTTGGAGATTGTCTGGATGCTTCTCCCCTGCGCTGCCGGCTCTGAACCCTTCCTGCTCCCGCATGGCCATGGGAGCTTGCCCCAGCCGTTCCTGCCTGGCTTATCCCCTTTCCTCCTTCTCTTCTTCCATTTCCCCTACCCTTCCTGAATGACACCAGGAATACAGTGACAACGAGATTTGGTCCCTTGCTCCCACCATCTCGGTCACCCCCCTTACATCCTCACCTCATCTGTTCCCACTGTGCTCGCCCAGGCAAGGCCCTCTGCATCGCAGTGCTTGTACGGCACTGGCTGCACCCGCTCACCTCCTTGCGGGAGGGAGCCAGACCCTTTCCCTTTGTACCCAGACAGGGAGCTACGGGTGAGGATGCCCCAGCTGCGGTGACCGCTGGGGCATTGAGGCATGGCTGTACCGGGAGGGAGAGGTGGTCCCGCTTTCAAGGTGGCCACCCCATGGCTCTTGCCTCCTCCTTGCTGCTGGCCTCAGGCGAGAGACAAACCAGGGGAGAGGTACAGGCAAAAGCTCTTGTGAAGGACTCATACTCCCCGGAAGCCCCTCTTCCTCCTCTTTTTGGTGGTCTGATGTGCTGGGGTGGTCAGAGCTGCCCCTTCCCCAGCCTCCTCTGCATGTGCACATGCCTGACGTGGCTGGGAATTTTGGTGTGCCCCCCGGGAAAACCTGGTTGAGGAAAGGCAGCTTTACCTGCCAGCCCGGAACTCCTCCGGGCTCCCGTCTCTGCTTCTGCTTTTGGTGTCTTGTGGGGTTTTGTTTAAGTGATCACCTAACGTGAACCCTGTGAAATTACTGTGTTCCCACCAGTGATGGATTCTTTCAGGAGAAGGAAGGATGTGGGTTTGCCATCTTCACAAGGACCCTCGCCTGCCATGGTGGAGGGGGGTGAAGAGGCCTTTAGTTCATCTTTAAGGATTGTAGAAGTACGTTTGTAAATTTGGGGCATTTCCGAAAGTTCCGAAGAAACAAAAGTCCAAGGTTTTAGAAACAGGTTTCGTTTTCAGCTAGTGCTGGTCCTTGCCTGCTGAAGAATCTGGGAACCTAAAAGTCTCTCCAGATGGCAAAATCATGTCCCTGTACATCTCTGAAGGAGGTAACACTTTGAAAGGCTTTTGGAATGAGTAAAAACAAGTGATGTGTTTGCACCTATAAGCCGGCAGCATGTGGTTAGCCCATCCGAGGAAGAATGACTAAACTCTAGATTTTCAGGTTTTTTGGTGGAGTGCTTTGAGCTAATAAAGGAATTGTGACTTCTCTGCCAGTTTCGAAAAGCAAATCATTTGGTGCCAGGCTTGTTCAGCACTCTCAGTGCCCTATATCCCACTGCAACTTGCAGAGCAGTGGGGTTTCTTTCAGGCTTTCCCTCCCATTTTCCTGGTTATGGTCCAGTCTTCAGGCAGTTCTCCTTGTGGATGCCTGGGATGAAGCCCTTGTGCGGTGCATGTAGGTGATTTCATTAATCAAATGGCTACCAGTGAGCACACCTGAAATTCTGCAATCTGCAGATGTGATTGTTGCGTTATCTGCTCTGTGTCTCAGAGTGAGAGTGGGTTACAAGCTAGAGTAAGAAGGGCTGGAGTTCAACTTGCAGCAGATACTGCGATATCCTCCATGAAACAAGAAAAGGTTTCTGTTAAGTGGAGGAAAACCCCTGAAGAGAGGAAGTATGATGTAACTGATATAGTCAATACTGGCATAAATGTGTTCAGATTCTCCCAGCTCTTGGACCACAGGGCAAACTTGATTTGGCTTCTTTGCACCTGCTGCACTCTTTCATTAGAAATCACACATAGCTTTTTTCCACTGAAGTAGCAGCAACACTTGGGAATGAAGTCTTTCTTCACGGCGTAATATTGTTTAGATCAATAAATCAAGTGAAAATTACCATCCTCTCCATGTGAGTTAAAGAACAAACACAAAATCTGACAGATATAGCCAGATTTTGCACCATCAACCACTGACCTTTGCATGGCCCATCTGTACTGGCTTTCTAAGGGGTTCCCAGAGAGAGCAGGGAGGTTTTACCAGGGATCACACGGGAGGCTGGGGAGGGGACAACATCCACAGTAAAGATGCTCAGTAGCCATGAAGAAGCACAAAGGCTGGGAGGCAGCTCAGCAGTCCCGGGGGGCTGGTGGGAGCTTCTCATGGATCTCATCTTGCACTGATGAGGACTCAGGCCAGAAGGAAAAAATATACACCCCATGTGGGAACTTGTATGCAAGCTCTCCTAACAAGGCGTTAATTTAATTTTTAAAACCATAAAAACTGAATGATCTATCCACGTGGAAATAGCCAGTCCCAAGCCCATGGACCTTGATGAAGTAATTCATTGCTTTTACCTGAAACACGTTGCATATGCTGGATTGATTCCCCACATCCCAGTATCTCACACTTCCTAGATTTATTCCTTTGCTACTGAATCCCAATAGGAAACCTCTCACCCAGTCCAGGCAGGATTTTTTTTTTTCAATTCACCAAGAGGAGAGGCCATCACCTAGAGACCTAAGGGAAGGAATAGTTTGGAAGGACTTTTCACCTGTCTCAGTTGACAGCCAGTGCGCTCCTTCTGCAGGGGACAAGCACCAGGGCTGGGTGAATCAAGGAAGGTCTGCCCCCAATCCTCACTGCTGGGCACAGGGACCTGCTTCCCCACCTCTGCAAGGAGGTAGCGAACTACCATGGACCCTGTCCCTCACCCAGAGCTGAGTCTGCTAAAGCACATAAACCAGCTGCAAAGCACGGTGGCTTCTGCAGGATGTGCCGTGGCTCCCCACCCCACAGGAGTGACACTTGGGTTGGTGCCTCAGCCTCTCCAGAGACCCTCCACCATCACAGCCTAGAGCCAGGTCTTGCTCTCCCACGTATTTGGAGTGAGAAGAGGAACATCAGGTCTTGTGTTTTCACTGGTGCCAAAACGAGTGTGTGTGTACGTATGTAACTTGAAACATACTGCTCATTTAATCTTTGCTATATGCACTTGGTAGATGAAATTGTGGCAACTCTAGAATAACAGGAATAACAGTAACAGGAATAATTTGCTTTATACTGGTTCAGGGAGAGGAACAAACCTGTTCTTCCCCACAGTGCAGCGCTCTTTCTTTTCCCTTTTGGTGATGCCTCGTCCCAGGCACCCTGAGCATCAAGCTGCCACCAGCTGTAACCCCCATCCCCACTCCGAGCGGCAGTTGGGAAGGTTGTGTTTCTCTGAGCATCCCCCATCTGCTCTGCGGAGAGCGTGCCTCCGGCTGGCCCTAGGTGGGTTCCAAAATTGTTCCTGGCTGACTTCTCAGTGCCGCTTGCTGGCAGACATTGCACCACATTAAGGAAGTGGTGTCTGCCCTCCCACGTGCAGCTTGTTTGGGAGTCTGCACTGAACAGTCCTCGTGCGTTTAAAGGGAGGCGGGATGACAGACAACACTGATGGTTTTAGAAGCTGGTACGGTCAGAGCTCAAGATACAAGGGAGTAAGCTGGTGAGAAAACAGACCTCTGCCTGGGTCAGGATTCTCCATCACTGCCCCAAAAGTGTGCGTCTATTTCCATCACTAGACTGGGGATTTATCCTGATACTGCAAGCCCAGCGATGGACAGACTGTGCCCCTGACACGTACCATATTTTAAAGTGGAGCTGGAGAACTGCCTCAAGCTGGAGTCCTGGTGGGCTCAAGCATGAGGACAACACCCTACAGCATCTTAGGAGAGTAAACTTTCCCCAGAAAATGCTTAACTCTGTGTGCTCTGCTGTGACCACTGTGTGAACAACACAGGCTTGGTCATGTACTGATCTTTTGTTGAGCAGCTGCCTTCAGAAAAGCTTCTGGTAATAATGAGTCAATGTTTATCAAAGAAAAAACCCACTGCTCTGATAACAGACACATCTACGTAATAAGCAGTTTCAACGTTAATTTCTTTGACTTCTGATTGTGTATTTTAAGGTATTTGTAAAAGGTAGGCAACAAAATGGGCCACAATAGTACAAGCATGAAAACAAACATTGCATTTAAAAACCCTCTCCTCTGAAGGTATGAAGCAGTGTCACCTACTCTTGTCACACAAGCTCCCACCTGCAGAGAGGCCACAGGAGTAAATATACCAGTGTCAAACTGGTATAAACCAGGTGTAAACCAGGAGTGAATGTACCGGTGTCATCCCTGGCAATCGAGTTCTCCCCCAGAACCAGAGATACCCCAGTGTGCCCACTCCTGTCTTCCACTGTTCCTAGCAGAAAGGGGTTTTCCAGTGTCTCACCGCAGTGCTGCTGCAGCTTCATGGCCACGCGTGCCGGCGCCTTTCCCTGCAGCAAGAGCAAGGTGATTTCTCTCGCTACTGCTTTACTTTTTGCTGCTGGTAACAGCCAGGAGCATCACTCATCTCCTCTGGGAAACCACATTTGCTTTGGGCTGCATGGGCAAGGGCACCATGGGGGCGGTCTCACCCTTCACAGTGCTCGGTCCCTGACATCCTCATGGACCACTTGGTGTCTCTGGCTCCGCTCCCCATTGCACAGGCGCCCACCTTTGCGCTGGGCTGGTTTGCACTGATTCGGTGAGATCTTCTTGGTTTCTGTCTGCTAGGAAATTAGTCAGTTCCATGTGCGTGCGCGTGCACACACACACACACACATACACTCTCTCTCTCTCACCTCCTCCATGATTTCCCAGCAGAACACTGAGGCCACTTTTCCAGTTCTCCCAGGAGAGAAGATCTGCAGACACAGACAGTAGGGCTTGCTTGCCATTTGTAAACCACATGGAGTGGTATGCTGCTAACAACTTTCAGGAGTAAAAATTGAGAGTTAGAGGTGAAAGCTGCTGAAATTCTGGGACAAAGTTTCGATAAAAAGCAGATGGCTTTTTAGTCATTCTTTTTTCACTCAGCAAACGGGGCCAAATGTTCAGAAAGTTGTCTGTAAATATATCACCCTGTTTTTCAACTATCTGAAAAAAATGCTGCAAATACAACTTTAATAAGACAGCCATCCCTCAAAGGGTGGTAACCCGCCCTTTATCGGCCTCATGTCAGCGCTTGGCAGCAAGGAGCCATTTCTTGCCTCTGGTGTTCCTCTGCTTTTTCACTTGTTCCCAAAATAGCCTCATTCCCTGGTGCTTGTGCTCACATTTGGGTGGTGGGCAGCCACACAGAGCCCGCTGTCCCGAAGCACAGATTTGAGGGATTTGAGCTCTCTAAGAGGCAGGCAGCTCCCCCGTGGACTTGCAGGAGGCGGTTTACCCACCTCTAGTACAACTAGAGCTTGGCTGCCTCTGCAGGACACCCGGCTTGCTTCTAGGAGCCCAGCTGGGCTCACCGAGAGCGGCCCCCTTTCACCCTGCGTCAGAGAGTTAGAGCACGGAGGTCTGTATCCAACCCAGCTGCTCCAGGGGCCTTTTATAGTCACTGCGGAGAAGCGGGCACATCTGGGAAAGGACATGGCTCCTCTTCTCCCAAAGCCGGCGGCAGAAGCGGGGAAGGAAGGATGGTGCCCTGCAAGTGCCCATGTCTCCCCGCTGCCTGTAAAAGGAGCTCAGGGAGAGCATCCCCCATGCAGACACTGGTGCTGAGGTTGCCCTAATTTGGGCAGACACCCACCGGGGTGCCTCGGCTGGTGGCCATAGGGCTTTGCCTATGGTGCTGTGGCTGTGCACTGGCCCTGGCCAGTGCTGCAGTGCCCGGACGGCTCCATAGGGCAGCGGCTGTCATGCCGACTGCTGCAGGGCTCGAAGCCCTGGCACTCGAGGGGAAATTTGGCAGCATCCAGGAGTTAGGAGCACAAACAGGGTTTATCCTCTTCCCATATGCACTTTGTAGCAATGACGCCTTTAAATGCTCAAATCCCTCACCTTTGTGGGAGCTTTGCTGGATGATGGAAACTGATAACAAACTCATTCTTATTTTCAGCCCCTCAAGACCGCTCCTCCCCGCCGGTGTTCAGCACCATCGCTTTTATTCAGCAAAGGTTTGAGCAAGCCATGGTTGCCTTCAGCCAGGTACGTACATCGTGTGCCGTATACACACTGCCTGCACAGATGTTTAATGCCCAGGAGCATGGCGATATACCTTGGCTTGCGTGTGCACATGCCATGCGGTGCCGCTGTCAGTGTCCTGCACTACAGGACCCCAGGCGAGGCGTAGATGGGGGAGCGTACACGTGGTGCCGGGGGCAGCTGAGCTGGCAGAGTCGTGGGTGCAGAGCGGGGGGTGCTGCTGCTGGAGAGGGGACGGAGGGGAGAGGCGGTGGGAACTGCACCTCCTGGCATTGCCCCGGCTGCTCTTCTCGCCCTCCCAAACCAGGCCTGTGCGAGCCCAGCGGGAGCGCAGCCTCTTCCTCCCATCTCTCCCACCCCATGACGAGGGCTGCCAGCGCTGGCTCCTTGCTCATCTTAGTTTCTGCCTGTGCTGCTGAGAAGCCTCTGTTGGCAGCTTCCCCCGCAGGGCATTTAAATTCTTTGCTTTCCAACTGTTTTTCTTTCTTTTGGGTAGCAAAGCCTTTAAAACAGGCAGAAAACTTGTCTGTGATAGCATTTGCTGCCTGATTTTGGTACAGGTCATGGCTTGCCTAGCCAAACTGATGGGAAATTTCTGCTGACATTACTGGCGGTGCCTCCTTCCTTCATTAAACTGATTTCCAATAAGCAGAGAAACACTGTCATTTGAACAGCAGCTACTTCACTGCAATGCCCTGACTTCCCTTGTGTCCTCTAATAAAGCCAGCCCAGTTAGTTAAACAGCACTGCTAACTGGGCATGGTGGTGTTGCAAGTAGGCTCGTTATGCGTTAAAGAAAAAAGCTTACAGAGGAAAGGCAGGAAGGGCAGCAGTATCTCGGGTTTTCAGGTAGCCAAAGTCTGTATCCTTGAGCATTCCTCGCTTGGGGAATGGGGTAAGTTGTGCTGTACGAGCACTTGCAGTTAATTATTCTTCAGTTATGTCTCTTCAGAGTGAGCACATTTTTTGCATTTGTTTCTTGACATGAACATCAGGAGCTGTCAGACTGTGAGAAAGGCTGAGTTTAACACATTTTCCTTTCACTGGAAACAGTCCCAATTGAAGCCTGCGCGGCGGCTCTGTGTGACACCTCCTGGCTTGCCATACGGCTCCATCTCAGAGCCCGCAATCATCCGAAAGCCTGGGGGGGACAGGTGGATCTCAAATACTGAACAAGTGCCCAGGACTCACTGCTCTGTTTTCTTTCATGTCATAATTTACTAGGTGTTACAAGCGAAAAATACTATCACACGCACACGCCCACCCCACCACCACCCAACCCCCCTCCCAAGTCCTACAAACTCCAGGAGCCTGAGCCTGCAGGAAAAAGGGGTTCTTGATGTCTCCATAGGAAGGAGACATCAGCCTCCCTGTGTTGTCTGGTGATGGGTGACTGGCTGGAGGGGCAGTCGAGCCTCCTCCAGCCTCTGGCTTTGGCTTTCAGACCTCTGTCGGTGAGAACAGACCCGGTTGGGCAGGAAAGTGGTCCCAGTGCCTCCCTACCCCCACTACTTCATGCACAATATAGGTCCTCCCTCTCATTTCTGCAGGAGGCAGCATTTACCAAGAGCACAGTGCACTCCTGGTGGTGTAATCGATGTTGTTGCTGGTGCCATCAGCTAATTTGCAGCTGGTGCCAACAGCTAATTTGCCGGTGGCCTGGGTGTATGGATGAGGGAGGTGTGCTCTGGCAGCCTCCCCCATTTTACTACCCCTCCAGACAAAGCCAGTTTAAGGTTTCTCAGCGGGATAAGCAAACATCAGGTGCCAGCACCGGGCTGCTTCTGTGAAGGGAAAAGGGAGGGAGAAGCCAAGTAGCAGAACTGGGAAAAATAGCCCTTGGCACCTGGGTTTGTCTGTTCGCGCTTCAGGCAGTGGGCTGGGACAGGGCAGAGCAGGGGCTGCCGCTCCTTCAAGCAACGGTTCAGCAGGAGCTGCTGCCTCCCTTCGCCCCCAGCCTTGCCTCCACTCCAGCCTGGCTGCCCAAGGAGCATCGCTCTCCAGGCAGTGTGGGCAGGAGAGCTGTGATGGTTTTCAGACTCTCAGCAGCTTGCTCCCCTGGGTGACTGCCTGCTTCGCCTATCCCTTGAGCTGGTGCTAATCCCACCAAATATCCCAGGCAGAGCCTCAGCTGCTTCACTGGCACCTGCCTCACAGCACTAATGGCCACACAGGCCTCGAGTCACCTCATCTCACAAAAGGAAGTATCATTTCCACTGAATACATTTGGGTCAATGAATACACAAAACCTCTGAGGCACAGAAGAGGGTCATGTGAAAGTCAGGTTAAACCCAGCTTCCTTTGAGCCGCAAACACAGTCCCTCTCCAAGACCTCCCAGCCCCGTGGCCAAGCCACTGGTGGCTTCACTGTGACATGACGCAACACAGAAGGTCCGCAAAGCCCTATGGAAAGAGCTTTTTATTTGTTATCAGCACAAACTAATCAGTCTTTAAATGAAAAATGTCTTCTGTATTCCAAAAAACATTGCTGTCTTGGGCAACACTCCAGATGTGCTGCCTGCAGACATGGTATAGAGGCTCTGAACCTACAGAAGCATAAATAGAAAAGTCTCTATTACACTTAATAGCAAGAAAATAGTCACAAGTTGGAATTGTCACAAGGAACTCACCTTCATAAAGCTGTCACCTTTCAGGATTCAGAGCGGTCACAGATAGAATATCCCCTGAATTTTTCTGTGCGGGTAGTAAGCTTTACAAATACCATGGACCACTTACCGGAGCATTACCCTTCATAGCCGCTATACAGTGAGGATGGATTTCAAGAGGAGGCAAAAGCCTTTGTGATCTGGTTGCCAAGCCCGTGAACAATCTAGTCCTGACTGTTCTCAGTCTAAATGGTGATTTTCCCTTTCCCCTACAGAGGTTCACAAACTACCTGACTGGGCTAATGCAGGTGATTGTAGTAACTGAACCATAAGTCGTTGCCAGAAAATTGGTGAGTTTATTCGTCTTGCAGATTCAACTGCCTAGAGATTAGTTTCCTTCAGCTCTCAAACCAGTTCCTGGTTGCAGTAGCATGCAGGACAATCAACTAGTGCAGATCCAGACATTGACTGACGAGTTAGCTCGTGAGATAAAGTCACTGCAGTGCCTGGTTTCTGGACCTACTGAGCAATTATCAGTAGCATTAGGAAAAGGTAAGATAAGCATATTCCCATGCTTACTTTCTGGTTATTAACCAACATGCCAATCGGAAATCCTTTGGCTTTATGTTGGAAAACTATCAACCACAAACTTCAAGAAGTAAGTAGGGCAAACATTTTGTTTTAAAGCACATAGCAAACTGAGACCCTGAAGGAACTTACTCCTTGGGATGTTGTCCAGAGGACATTTCCTGACAGTTGATGTTTATTTTTGTACCAGGCATCTTCTGTACCTCTGAGGCTGAGTTTGCGTATTGCTCATTAGGTGCTACCTTCATTACCTGCTCCTGGCAGGGAAGGCATTAAACAAAGCGCATCCTCTTCCAACATTTATGGGGACACATTTATGATGTAGTGCTGGAGAGGTCAGCAGACCCAGACCAACTCTTGCCATGACTGCAGATGCAGTTGCAGAAGATGAGAGGAGCACTGTACTGAAGACAGCACCCAACTGGGCTTTCAGGAGAGTGAGGCAAGCATGATCTGCAGCTTTTATTGTGACATTGGGAAAATAATTTCACTAACCACTGCCTTGATTTCCAGCCTGATAGTGAAGCTAGCACTGCATTTCCTTGCAGAGGAAAACATCTGTTTGGGGGGTTTTCACACCGATAGAACAGGGAGTGGGGGAGCTTGGGCTTTGTGTGATCTTTTCTGTGTTGCCCTGGCTCCTGCAGGCAGGCAGCCAGGCAGCCAGGTCCAAGCAGGGAGGCACAGCATGTACTGAACTGTCCTACAGAGATGCTGGATCCCATCCCAACACTGAAGATCTGATTGCTGTCATCATGCAACCACATTTAGTCGCCTTTTTATTTTTTTATTTTTTCAATGGTGTGACAGACTTGCCTTGCCAAGCTAAAAAGCTCAGGGAAATATCTGCAGAGATGCAGAGGGGGTGAGTCATGCAGAGTCTGGGAGCTGACGGCAGAGACCCTTGTGTGGAAGGCTGTGGTTAAAGGAGGTGGGAAGGTTTTTTGCCGGCCACAGGACTGAAGTGGGCAGGTGTAGATGAGTCAAGTAAAGGCTGCTGCAAAACAAGATCTCTGCGGGTGAAATCAGGGGGGTTGCTGGTAACACCAGGGAGTTTTATGGGTCAACTCAGAGCTTCAATTTCCTTTCTATACCCTCCTACTACTTCTTGACAATCGTGCTGCTCCTGCCCTTCACTTTTTCTCTTCATTCACTTTTACTCTCTTCTTCAATTTTTCATCCTTTGTGTGCTGATACTAGCTAAATGCTTTAGCTCCCTTGTTCAACCAGCTGCTAATAGTACTGTGAGTTTTCTTTCATAGGCTGACTGATGGGAAAATAATGAGTAAAAAAAAGTACCATCATAGCACCAGCCGTATGGAAGCATAGTGGGTAGGGTACTGTCTTTCAAGGGAAAAGTGGGCATCCACCCCCCCCACTCTGGTCCAGACGACCTGTATCATCTTCAGTGTGACATTTCACCTCTCTGCACCACAAGTCCCCGTCTGTACCACAGGGTTAATAATGCTGCCTTTCCTCATAGGGATATGGTGAGGAAAGGAGTAGTTAACATCAGGAGGCACTCAACAGAGTGATGGGGCCGATTCATTCGGAGGTAGGCACAAGATAGTCAGGAACTGCGGAGACCTGGAGCAAACCCAGAAGATGAGGTTTTTCAGGGGAAGACTTGTCCCTTTATTAACTGTTAGCATAACAGGACTCTGATCCATGTGGGGATCCCTCTTTTTTTTATAATACAAGTAGTAAGTGAAAGTACTTCATATTAATTGAGAGCAGTTTACTTGAGAAGGAGTTTTGTGAAAACAGGCCTATTTATAAACACAGAAGTAACATATTCAGCTTCTTGTGCGGGTTGGTTCAAAACAATTCATAGAAACTGTTCTGATGAGAAACTCAGAGGTTGGCTGACATTCTTATAGAAGCTGTCTGCTTTCTTTGGAAATATTACGTTTTGTTGAAAAAAAACAAAACTAAAAATATCACCCAAACTAAAAAGCTTCTCAATGGGAAAAATATGTCATAGTTGTTGGTAGAGTCCTTAAAACTTTTATTCTACCTGTTTTCATGTAAGCTCTAGAAACTTGGCCTGCGTGACTCGCTTTTGTGCCTTTGATAAATTACAGTCTCATGAAAGTTGCAATCCAAATTTGTTCAACAAACACCAAAACCCAGGTTTTCACACTAAAGCTAAGCAAGTTCTCAAGCAGTATCGCCCTGCCACTGACCGATGTCATCACACACATACATGTGGCTCCAACACCAGTGACTGTGGGCTATGATCAGGTGAATTTGATGGGGTGAATCAGGAGCTGAGGCATGTCCCGTACAGGGTTTAGCCTGCAGCAGGACAGCCTGCAGAGCCCATGCTGCCAGCATGACGAGAGAAGTGTCCAGGTTGTCCCCAGATGAAGATGCATCAAGGCATCTATGCAGCTTTAAAATGACTGAAGGGACTTCATGTGTTACTGCCCTGCTCCTACTTGTCACCATTCCCTGTCTGGAAGTTATAGTCAGCAGCAAAGGCCGGTGGGTGGGAGCTCACGGCTCTGGGACCAAAGTCTGCTACTTCTATATTACGGTGCTGAGTGATGGGGCTTGAACTAAGCTGAAGATTTTCCTCTGGAGAAAACCTGGGAGCACTCTCTTGCTCTGTTTCACCTGCAGACTGGTGGGAGCAGGACACTCATCGGGTGGGCAGTGACAAGCAGCATCCAGCTGCTGGGCAGCAGTTGCCGCCCTCCCAGATGCTGAACTGTATAGTTATTCCACAGGGGGCAGAGTCTGTGCTTCCACCAATGCACCTTCATTGAAGCGGTAAAACTTTTATTATGTGCCCAAGCCTCAGTTGTAAGCAGCTTATCTCTAAAGAGGTAATAATTTCATTTAATTTCTAAATTAAAATCTCAGGCAAGCCAGAAAAGGTTTTCCTGACCTTTCTGCTTACACACAGCTATTCCCATCTATGTGCCACAAGAAATGTGCAGGGGTAAGTGCAATGTTGCTACTGGACACATCTAGGACTTAGCTGAGTCCAGCAGCACTGCAAACATCCGGACAAACTTTATCCCGAAATGGCCAGCACTCTGAGATGCTCACAGGATGATTTTAGAATACAGGATTCTGCGGGGTTTTTTTAAGTGTTGTACCTAGAAAAGAGAGCTTGTAAAAGACCTTAGAGGGATGGGGTCTTCCATGCTGTGGCCCCGTCAAAAGACTGGTCTGAGAAGATATAGCCTCAAATTGAGAGATACGCTGACGAAAATCTGGAGCATCACATTGCAAGTCTCAGCGAAGGCTAATTA
The DNA here is from genome assembly GCA_008711295.1 of Anarhynchus alexandrinus. Taxonomy (NCBI): domain Eukaryota; kingdom Metazoa; phylum Chordata; class Aves; order Charadriiformes; family Charadriidae; genus Anarhynchus; species Anarhynchus alexandrinus. Next base: position 4,199,599 of record VUYV01000045.1, read on the forward strand.
ACACCCATGACAGCTTACATCCTGTCTGCTGGTGGAAAGGAAACATGCTGTAGGCGTCCCAAGGCTGACATTCATGCCTGGCGGCATTTCCCCCATGCTGCTGCCGTGGAGAGGGCAGCACAGCCAGCAGCGTGCCGGCATACAGACCTCTGGTACCCCGGGCCCAGGAGAGCCGGCAGGCAGACACCTGGCTGGGACAGAGGGTTTTGGGGAGCACTATTGCCCTGATGAGAGTTGCAGGCTGACTTGGCGGGGCACTCCCTGCTGACACTTCCCCCTAGTTAACCGCCGTCCCTTCCTCCTCAGCAGTTTTCTGCATGGCCTTTGCTGCTGCATTTGGAAATCTTGGAAAGGTGTGTGCAGCCCATTAGCGCACAGGAGGACCGGTGCTCCCCAGCTTGCCAGGAGTGCTGGTAACCCTGGCCATTGCTAGTGATGCCTCCAGGGCCTCCAGCCAGGACCTCCCCACGCTCCACAGCATGAGGCAGCCCACTGAGGTCTCCTGCCTGCAGAGCATCAGCCCTGGGCTTGCTGGAGCACCAGATCTGCTAGCAAATGGGGCGCTCTACGGGACTCCCCCCATCACTGGCATGGGATTGTCCCTGTCAGAAAGTGTTCAGGTGTTCCCAGCATGGCTCTGCCCGGGCCAGCCAGCCCTTGCCAGCAGCTCCCTGGCACCATCCAGAAACTGGTACGAGCTGGCTGTCCCCAGCGGGAAGTTTGGACAAGGTGTCCCTGCTTGGCAGGGCAATAGCCTTGAACAGCAAGGATGTGGACTGCCCCATGCCAAGTCACCGCAGAGCCAGGCCAATGCAATGTGCCAGCATTGCCACAGCCTGTGTTTGGCATCTCCCCAGTCACAGGGTGAGGACACTATGAAGGACCATCCTCTGTCCTGAGCAGAGGCATGGGCAGGACCCAGCCATGCTGGCGGTGCAGCCCTGGTCTCTTTAGCTCCCTTCCCCACCCAGCAAACCCAGTTTCCCCCTGTTCATTTCACAGATCAGGCCTGGGTGCGAGATTCCCTGGTGCTATGAGAGCATTTGGGAGGCTACATCCACAATAACAGCACCGTTTACCTCCTCTAACTGGGGCTGCCCCGTGCAGCACCTCAGCCCTTGAGCAGGTTTCACAGGATGCTCCTCGGGCAGCCCTGGCACGTGGCTGCTTTCGGAGCACACAGGACAACCTCAGCTTCCCCACGGATGCTGAAGACTTTCACCTTGGCCGCCCGCAGTGCTCTCCCCTGTAGGGGTGGAAGGTTTCTTACCAAGCACGAAGGCAAAGCCGGTTCCTCTCAGAAGATGCTCCACAGGACCTGTGCATGTTTCCTCTGTGTGTGATGGCCTGGCAGCCACCACTTTTTGTGGCAGCCGGGTGCCCTGCCCTGTCCTACCAGCTCTCCCAGTGGCATCTCCCATCACTTTGGCCAGCCCATGGAGAAAAGGTCAGGGGAAAACACTGGATGTTGGGCAGAAGAAGACCTGTGGGAAAGAAAACAGACAGAAAGAGTGGGAGCAAGCAAGAAAACATCTCCCCTCCACAGTCTGGCAGGAGGTCCCCAGCCCTGCACTCACATTGGGTTGTCACCATGACTGGGTGAGCAGGGGGTCTGCTAACACCAGCATAGAGACTGCCTGTCCGGCCCAGGGAGGAGCATTTCAAAGCTACAAATCGCACCTGGGAAAGCACCAGGTAGAAACAGGGAAAAAGCACGCGTGTCCGTCCTGGCGCTGCCCCAGGAGTTTCCTGTGAGGCCCCCCCAGTTCAGGCAGGGAAGTGCAGCTTCCCGGTGGGGGAATCTGAGGTGAAGGTGGGATGGATGATTTGTCTTTTGCCCTAGCTGGGGTACCTGTACCCCAAGCCCTGGCTGTGCAGACCGATATGCAGGTGGTAGTCACGTGCCAGCTGGAGTGCACTGGGGAGCAGCAGCCCCCCCAGGAGTCCCAGACCCACACCCAGCCACCCTTTTTCATTTCAGTGTCTCCTTGGCTCCAGGGCTGCTAGGTCAAATAATCGCAAACACAGAAGTGTCTTTTTCTAAAGCATCTTGAGAGCCTGAATCACTTTTGCCCTCAGCATTTAGTGGTGGCAGCCTATAGGCCGTTTGGAGAGGATGTCCCTGGCCCTCTCCACCATATTCCCATTCTCTGGGTCCATCTAGCACTGGCCGCACAGCCCTGCTTTAGCTACGTGTCTCTGAGTCCTTCATCACCCTGCCAGGGATCCTCTTTTCCCACCCTTGCCCCTCACACTCCGTTGTGTCCAGGGGAGACCCTGGGCTGCAGGGCCCTCCCCAGCCCCGGGTGAGCCCCAGGGCCCATTGGAAAAGCAAACCTGTGCACCTGCTGGCAGTGGTCTTGAAGGTGAGCTCCTCTGACTGGCAGCGGTGGGAGGACATTGCTAATCTGCACGGGCCCACTTCAGCGCCCAGAGCTGACCTGGGTGGGACTCCAAGCTAAAGCCAGAGCAAAGCCAGACTAAATGTTTCAGGCTTAGGAAAGTTTGGCATTTTCCTTTTCCACCTGATTTTCAGTCCCACGTGTTGTGCTGCTGATTTCCTGCATGCCCACAGGAAACTCACTTCGTCCTCCTCCTCAGCATCCTCCCAGGGAGGAACACTGAACAAGTGAACGAAAAGCAGCTAAGAGCTGGGTCCCGTTACTGCAACAATGCCAGTGTACTTGGCATGTTCTTGTGGACCCCACTTGTGCCAGTGTTGACAGGCACCTTTGAGAGCAGGAAAAATGAGAGCTGGAGGGCTACAGGGCCCTCCCAATGTGGTCATAAGCCCCAGGGTTGAGCTGAGCCAAGTAATTCATCCTCCCGTTGCTCACGTGTGCCTGGGGCAGTGCCCGTTCCCTGACAGAGAGCCTTTGACACTCACTGAAGCTAGAAGATCTGGGCAAGTCTCACCTCAGCAGGGTGAGATATCTCCAGGCTTGTTTGGAGGTCAGCTTCAGATGGTGCCATGGTGTCAGCCCGTGTGGGCTATTTCAGCCACCAGCATGAATGGAACCAGAGGGTTTCCACCCACTCCCCATCTGCGCTCTCACATTTGGCAGTCTTTTAAGCCCAGTCACACAGTTATCCAGTGCCACCACAGCCAGGCAGTCTCCTGCTAGCTAGGCCCAGGAGTACTTAGCACCCACGGTCAGCCATGCACGGGTGCCTGGAGCCTCGCGTGGCTGCGAGGGACTCCAGAAGGGCTCCGTCCTTAAGAAAACCAAGGTCAAAATGGGTAAACACCATCACACAGCTCTTACTGCATGACACCTACTACTCCTACACTTTCTCCCATCCACACATCGCTTCCCACAAGCAGCACCTTTGACTTCAGTCTCCACAAAGCTGGTTAATAGTTAAATGTCAACCAAAGCAGCAAAACCTTCGCAATTCTGCAACAGCCCTGAGCTCCCCGGTACCACGCAGCTGGCACAGTGATTGAGGGCTCGGGAGGAAGCAGCACGTACTGTGTACGTGGGTGTGCTCCTCTCATTGCACAAGAGGAGGGTGTTACTGGAGTATCGCTCGTGTTTCTCATTCCACACGTGACACTGTCACCTGCTCTGCAAAGGAAAAGCCATATGGTGAGCCGTGAGTGAGACAGGGAACAACCAAATGAAGCTGCAGTTGTCTGACGTAGGAGAACCTTCATACATCCTGAAGGCGTGCTTCACACCATATCGCTCTGACTGCTCTCTTTGAGGTCCCTAAAGATTTGAGTGTTACCTGTCATGGGAACCAGGGGTAAATGAGGTAGAAAATCTCAGTCTGGTTCACTGGAGGATCTGGGGCCATGGATAGACCCGTGGTTTGCTGGAAGCAAATGTCATTACTGTCCTTCCAGGGCAAGTGCAAGTGTCTATAGGCCACCCAAGCCAACATAGGACCCTGACGTACTGCAAATAGGCCTGCACGTTAGGGTTTTATATCGAAGCACAACCCAGCTGCTGGACCTGTTACATCCTCAAACACCAACCTTGTCTCCTCTCTTGTCCCAGGCCGCAGTCACATCCCATTGCCCACTGCTGGGAAGATAAGTGGCAGGCTCCTAACTTCTGATTACATCTTCTAAATCTCAAGCATTGAAGGAGCCAGAGCTGGGACGCAGTCACAGTGGCTCTTCTGCTCCACAGGTATCAGTGGATTAATGAGGGGAGACCTGGATGCAGAAATTAGCCCCATAAAGCTGCAGCCTGAGGCAATACTGCTCCTTTTGCATATGAAAGAAATGGCAGTTGCTGAGATTTCAAGTACCCAGTGAAAAGCAAGGGATATGAGGAGCTTCCACTAGATGATGAAGTACCTCCTTGGTGCTTCCCACACAACACTTGTCCCTCGGTAGATGTGCTATTTCATTGTAAATCAGTTATAGCCATAAAAGCAAAATGCCATTTGCTTTAATGTCAAAATGAAGTCCCATCGAGTTGCCTGCTGCTGGGCAGGAAAAGGAATTTTAGCCAAACTCATTGCATCTGCTTCTTACTGAACAATGTAATCAACAAAAAGAATATAAATAAAGAATATAAATACTGTCAACTATTGTTTTTCTAAGCCTCTTTTATCCAGCCTGAACCCACAAAACTCATCCAGGAGGATGCTTTATCCTTGTCCTCACTATGTCAAGCCCTTTGCTTCTTAGAAATGCTCTTGATCAAAATGACTTGTCTCCTCTCTGAGCTGATCTCTACGCTGTGTATCCGTATACAGGAAATTTCTCAAAGTTCTGTCTGGGTATGTTTGGGTTTCCTTGAGACTTTCAGCTGTTTGTTAGCAAGACAACCATTTGTAAGGAAGCTTGATGTGACCTTTGGGTATATCAAAAACAGTTAGCAGAAGTAAGGACATTAATTTTACCTTACAAAAGTGTTGGAAATACTGGAATTGAAGGACTGTCAACACGCTGGTGTCTGTATCTATTAAAGGGTTTGGAAACTTGATGAAACTGCACAACGATCCCATAAAAACTGCTGCAGGGTTTAAGAAAGCTCTGCCGTGTGGATCTGAAGGAAATCAGCCCAGATAGATTGCTACAAGGAAGACTAGGAGATGACTCAGGGTATATGTGTGGATTCATTCATGTAAGGGAAACAGCTGCCACAAGGGGCTCTTGAAAGTAGCAGAAATAGGCGTTAGTAGAATTGGTAGCTCTACGAGCTAGGAAGAATAAAATGTGGAAATAAACACACTGTTAATAAGCAATTGTGAAAGTTGAACCACAGGGAAAAAAATATCAAGCTAAATGGTGGTGTTTCTGCTTGAGATCTCCAGGTCGAAAGGAAGAGCCTTTTGAGGGGGTGTATGCGCTAACTAAAAGCAGAAGTATTTTAGTCAGACTAAATAAAGGAAAATAAGGACCCAATTGCAAGACGGGAAAAGAATAAGCATCTAAAAGGGACCAAACATATCCAGAGTCATCTAAAGAGACAACGCCTCACTTTCTTGAGCAAGCAGCAACATTTAATTACAGCCAGCCACACTTTGCTCTTACCCACAGTTGTAAGGTTGGCCCTGTGGTGGCCCTGGATCACAGCCTCCCAGAAACCCAGCAATGAGCATCCATCTCCCCTTGGCTAATAGCAGTGACCCTACTTCTACACAAGAAAACATGTAGACTGATTATTTCTCAAAAATATCAAGTCAAATGGATTTTCTTACTTCTTATACTTCTCTTTTCTTCGTATAATATCTCTAAAAATAATCCCTGAAACCCCCTTACCTTAAGTGTTTTTGAAAAATAACAAAAAAACCCAAGAAACTCTCCAGTCAGTTATAAACAGATGACGGGAAAATCCTGCACTTGACTAATTGTAGTACTGCGGCTCAGCTTCGTCTTTGGGGATTTCTCAAAGTTCAACTTCTGCATGAGTGAGCTATGAGCCAAACTGAAAGCAAAAATCGGGCTCTGCTTGGAGCCCTGCTGAGCCAACCACAGGTGAGCCCGGTAAATCTGCGACTCCGCTTTTACTGATCTGCACCAAACAAAACAAACAGGTCTTTTTGGTGCTGGCTTGAAGAAGAATTTGAAAGGAGCCCGACTTCTTAAGAACAGCGGCTCAAAATCTATTTTTAGCAGGCTGCTGGGGGACTTTCTTGCTGAAAGTGGAAGAAGCGCAAGAAGTTGACTCACATTTCAAATAGTTGGTTTTCAGCTGAGGAAAACTTACTTTTTTTCAGTGAAAGCATTTTATATTCAGTGAAACTTTTCATGATGCAGAAGTCATTTCCAAAACAGTTTCAATCTTCCCTTCATTTTGCGAAGAGACAAATCTAATCTATTTTTCTTTAGCATTTTTACCACTTTGGCCCTGACAGGGGCTCACGATGGAGCTGGCAGTGGCCACAGCTGCCCCATGAGCACCCTGCTCACTAACCCTGCAAATGGGCACGTCACTGCCCCCATCCTCACCCTGGGGAAATCCACCCACATCCTAACTTCAGAGAGCCTACTCATGGCAGACTTCTCTAGGCTATTATGTTTAGGTTATGAAAAATATTTCGGAGGAAAGTGGTAGCAGGTTCTTTGTTTGACAAGGATTACCAGATCCCTTTAAACTGATAACCTTCTCACACGGACCCCAGGTACCTGCTGTGTCCAGGCTATAACCTGCTCAGGCAGAAACCTGGTCCTTCTTTCACCGATGGTGCCCTGATTTGGTTGAGCCCCAGGCACTGTGCCATAATAAGCAAGGTTAATAATAATCATGCTAATGGCTAGATCAGAGTCAATCAAGCGTGCCCACCCTCGAACCCCAAACCCAGCCTCTCTATATGTAACATACTGACACAGTAACCTTTCCTTATCAAAACAGTCGATTGAATGTTTATCTAGCATTTAAGGTAGTTTTCAAATCAGCCGTCTGATGTTTCCTGATTTATATATGAAAGGCGCAAGCTTTCACTTCAGGAGAGTGACTCGCACAAAGCCTGTGCTCATCTTGAGGGAGTCATCGATGTCCACCGCTCTTCCACACTGGCATTCAGCGACGGGCAGCTCTCCTCCTCCAGCTCCACTCTTCTAGTTGGACTTCTCCATTCAGACCCTGCTAATACAGTCTCTGGTTCAGATGCTGTCTAATGAGCAGATCCTTCAAAACAAATGGAGGTGAGAGAGCCGGCAGCTCTGCTTATTTTAAAGAAACTTCAAAATGTAATCATTCCAGAGGATACCAAAGGCAGAAGGGGAATTTCCCTGGACAGGCTTGGTCTGGTGGGGGGTGCACAGCTACAGGGAAGTCCATGGCACAGAAAAGGTTAGGTCCAACCTTTAAATGCATTTCATCTGCTTTGCAGATGATAAATGTTCCTCTAGACTCGTTGCTGGGTAAAGCACTTATTTGAAGGTCCCAGCTCTTGGTTTTTGCAAGCTTTGCAGCTAGAGAGAAATGAAGGAGGCTGGGCACACTGAGGGGAGCCGTGCTTCTTAAGCCCTTTACGCTCACAAAAATGCATCAGGATTCAGACTGTGTAGGCCATTATTCAGAAAATGCTGCCACTCTAAGCAGGTGGCAGCTGGACGTGTTGCAATCTAGTATGTAAATAGAGCTGGCTAGTGACTTTTAGCAAAGTATTTGCCCAGTGGACCAGGACAGCTCTTTTGTAGCAACAGAAGGAAAGGTTTTCTGAACCCTAGCAGACACAGAATGGGTTATGAAGTACGATATCCCTGTTATCTGGTGTCTGTTTTTCAGTTGGTTTTTGGGGTTGTTGTTTTTTTTCCCCTGCAGTTGCTCTGTACGCATGCATCTAAACCCTGTGTGGCTCATACATCTAGTAAAAATGATCATATCCTCCTCCTTCTGCGTCCCATCCAGATCATTGTGCTATGTATTTGGAAATGCACCACAAATCAGACTAACTTTCCTTTTCCTGGCAGCACTGGAGGAAGGGATGTGGATGGTGCTCCAGGGCCCAAAGGATTTGCTTTTGTTCTTAGAAAGACCCTCTCCTCAGGTTAAATTATCATCCTAAGCTCTAAATCCTGGGGGAAGAAAAAATACCAGCTTTTCTGAAAGAGACTCTGCCATAGTCTTAAACTGCAAACACCCCTGGACGGCTTTTCTCTTCACAGAAGCAAAACATTCAGCCTGCACCCAGGTCAGCCAGCCCACCGCACTTCATTGACTTTTCGCTTTCCTCCTACATTCAAACAAGTTGGTGCTTCTTCATAAAGCCCACACTTCTTAAATTACTCAGGGGAGAACTTAATTTATCAGTCTGAAGGTCTGGGAAATAACAGAGGCTACGCCTCCTGATTCAGCCTCAATTGCAATATTTGCCATACTAATGGACAAAGTGCATCTTGCGTTTCCCATCAATGCTATTCATTTCTGCTGAGAAGTGACTTATCAGAGAGAGCTGACTGAAAAAGGACAGAAAGATCTAAACGTATTCCTATCTAATTTCTTCTCACAGTCAGTTCAGATGTAGTTTGGGGTAATTAAAAAACTTTCAGTTATTGTATTAGATTCACTTCCCATCAGAAATTCCCCTAGATGATACCTATAACCAGAATTCTTAAAATCGATTTGCAATGTCACTTTTGCGATACTATGATATGGGTTTGGGCTTTATTTTCTGCTGAGAAGCACAAGGAAAAGCAACAGTCTTTCCTGGTTCTTTGAGGTGTTTTTTTTCTTTGTTTTTTTTTTTTCTTTTTTTTTTTCCCCGGTAGAGCTACTGCCAATTGTAAATACTGTCTTTGTTTTTCTTGGCCTCTTCTTTGGTGACAGAGGAAGGTGAATGGGAATTCAGCTGATACTTAAAGGAGAAGAAAGGCTGTGCCTTTAATGGCAACATTTCCATCTACCTTATTTAGCAGATAGCATTAACAAAGTATAATTTTAAGGTGCCTTCAAGAAAAAAAAAGAGTCATTAAACCCAGAATTTTGAGTACAAGCCCACTCAAGCAATTTTCATCTTGCTTACCTTGCATGAAAAGACTAAAGCAAGAGCAGAACACATTAATTCACTTTGTTAGTCATTCTTTAACATGACTGCATACTGCTTTGCAGACAACAACCAAAATAAGGGTCCCTCTGGATATGACTGAGAGAACTGAGTGATGCGAAAAGCATAGGCTCTGGCAGAGAGGAAGGCTCTTCTCCCTTCAAGGACAGCAAGCTAAGAGTCCTGCTGCCAGGACTTAATGTAAGAAGGCAGCATATGTGTCACAGCTTGCATGGACTAGACAAACATTTGTTAATTGATTCTATTTTGGAGGGCAGAAGATGCTCCAGAAGAATGCTCTGGATCCTTACTAGCAATCTTTTCTTTGAACACTGTGCTCTTCTGACCATGGGGACAGAAGCTGAAGTACTGGTAAATCTGAAATGATTATCAGTGTATCATCATTCCTACTTTTTTAAGGCAAACAGTTTCTGATGAAATAAGACCCTAAATCAGTCTTCTCCCGTACTCTTTTGTCAAGAATAAATAAAATTAATAAACTAGGGGCTTGGAAGAAAAAGCTTACTATAAAAGCACGAGAATTGCATCTATTTCTGAACCAAGTAGCATCATTTGCCATTGGAGATAGAAACCTGGATTAGGCGGCTTGCAAACCTGATCTGACCTGCTAATTCCTACATTCCTATGTTTTATGTACACTGTTTTTTCCCCAGTGAGATGGCTCAAGCTGAAAATTCAGCTGTATTCAAGGCTTCCATGAGCTGCTGAGTATTTGGATACGGAGGTTAGCTGTGGTCTCCCGTAGGGGCTTCCCACCACCACGTCTTCACAGATCTTGGTTTCAATTGCAACTAGAAGCAGAAGTTCCAGAATAGCACAAGAAAGGATGTTCCCCAAATTGTTTCTAAAATCAGGAAGTAGAAGAAAGCTTGTAAGACCTCCAGAGCTAGTACAAATGCTAGCCTCATTCACAAGGTATGCCATTCTTGTTGAGTGCTTCTGCCACCCAGATTTTTGGGCTTCCCCATCCTTGGGCATGTTTTAAATGTAACGTAACGGGACTGTGCTTGTCTGTTCAGAGAACCACAAACCCTCAGGATCAACCCACAGTGCAGAAGCCTTCAGGCTGTTTGAACGTGTGGCTTGGGGATTTGCTCTGTAGACACCTCAACACAATCAGCATGGAGAAAGGTCAGGGTTTAAGGGGACTCCCTTAACTGGGTGCTGTATGGCTCAGAACTATTATGGATGTGCATTCGAAATGCAGTCTGCAAATCTGCCCGGGATGTCTGTACTTTTTTTTTCCAAGCAAAAATGACAGAATTGTGTAGACATACAAATGCTGCCTATCTGCGTATATGGATGTATGTATATGTAACTATGCGTTTAGTGGGATGGATGCTGTTGTCTTTTCTTTATACAATCCATTTTTATAAGGAGACAAAGATAATGCTCAGATAGCTCTGATCCTCTGGCCAGCCTCCCCAAAATTCACATTTTTTTTGTTCCATCTGGAATTACCAGATGGAACAAAAATAGCTTGCTTTGTGAAATGTGGTCACCCACTCCAAAAGCAGAATCCTACTTTATCACCATCAGCTCAGAGCAGTGGCCAGGAGGTTGTCTGTTACAGTGGCTGTGTACCCAGCATCGTCTGATAGCCCTGGAAGACTGTCACAAGGCTGGGAGCACCGTCTGCACCAATTTCAGCTCCTTCCCAGCACAAAGTACACAGGCTGAGGGCATGTGGTGTCTGGAGAACCAGTTAGAGCTCCTTGACCCTCCTCCTGGCACTGGGATCTGGCTGCAACAGCTTCCAGCTTAGAAAATATTTGCAAAAGGCACTTAGGCTGGTTAAGTTTCATACTATGGAAAGAAGATTTGTTTGACTGATCTCCTCAGCTCTGCTTTCAAGGGTGTCTCTCTCATGAGACCCCATGTTAAGACACCTCATACAGCAGAGACCAGAAGCTTGGAGAGGTCTGTGAACTGACTGGCAGTGGTCCCAGGGACCAGCCAGGATTTGAGGAGACCTGGAGAAGAATGCGGCCACTTTGGGCATGTCATTTTCTCACTTTGCAAAGCCTGTCTGCTCCATCTCTCTTTTGTCCTGGAGGTGGGGAGGATGGCAGAGGTGCTGCTGTGCTAACCTTGCAACCAACCAAGACCCTCATCTGAGGCGGGGCTGAGGTACCTCAGGAACATGGCAGGACAGAGTAAGGGCCCCAGTGACTTGGACTGATAAACACAAATGATGTTCAGCATATTTGAAATGCAGCTAACATGAGTGTCAGCAGTATAACACAGAAGAGTTATTTGTATTTGGGCTGATGGATACAGATGTTCAAAAGTTCTCATGTGTCTTCTGGTTTCCGAAGGTCTGCAAAAGCTTGAAGTCATCTGTGAGAGGCTAAAACCCCCAAGTGAAAAATGTATAAAAATAGCTTGAAGTCACCCAGAGGTGGTGTTGACAAATAATAATTTCTCAGGGCTCTGAGAGAAGAGATTTTGCCTCAGTTTGGGCTGGCTGAATGCTAGTTGATGAAGCATGAGTTTGACAACTGCAGGCTTTTCTCTGAGTTACCAGATAATCTGAAAACCTACATCTAGTTTTTTCAAATATACTGTGATTTATAATCACTAAGTAGTCAGTCAGCTGCTGTGAGGACAACACAAGCGGTGGTCATCTCAGCACTGGGAGAAGACCCAGTGGGGCAATGATGACCAACATGTCCCAGCAACTGAAGAATTCTGGTCATGGGAATGAGCAATTCAGCAAGTTTCTCAAACAGCAAAAGGCACGTAGTCACTTTCAAAAGAATAAAACAAGCCAAACTAAGTCACTTGACTGGCAACAAAATGAAGAGCTCATTTAAAAGAAACGGGGCATATCTGAGTTGTAGAAAACTTTCATGCTTGCACAACAAGCCACTAGGTACTGAAGCAAGACACCGACAAGCTCCTACGGATCATATGATGCTGTTGGTCACATGAAGCGGCTTTGCAGAGAAAATCACTCTGATGTGCCTTTTAGGCAGTTACTCAGCAGATTAGCTGCTGTGGCTCTTGCAAAAAGTTATCTATCATCTTCCCCATTTTGTAGTGTTATGTGTTCTTAAACCCTTGTTCTCAAGAGTCTTTAGCAGAGTTAAAGCCAGAGACGGGCAAAGGCCCCCAATCTCTGTGAGGTGAGATTGGGCAAACTTTTGCCTTTCCATACTCCAGTGTAGATTGTTGCAAGTCTAAAAATGATTATACTTGCTCAGATTAAAGGGGCTGTTTTTTCCCTGCTTGCTTGCTTAGTTCAGCACAAGGAAGCAGGCCCAGCTTCTAGTTTATCAGCCTCCCACATGCAAACAAAAAGTGTAACACCTCAGAACCTGCCAGTTTCTCTCTGACGAGAAGGAGGGAGTGAAGAAATGTCACCAGCAATTGCTTTCTGAATGCACAGTGGGCTGGAACATCCCCTCACTGGCAGAGAAGCCCCTTGCTGACACATGCAATCACAACCACAGATCTGTCTCTGCTTTCATTCCTTCTTTGCCTTTCTGCCTTCTGCTTACCCAAACTGAAGGCATAAACCCGAATGCCGTCTGGGCCTGGGAGCATTTTGCAGTCATCGTGCCCTGGGCAAAGGCAGCAACCTAGAAACAAGTCCCTGCTGCTCCCTTCTGCAGCTGTGGCACAACCTTCTGCATGAAGTACAGGCTGGGTCTCAGTGAGCTGTGGGTTGTGTGCAGTGAGAAGGCAATGTCCAGTTGTGAAGGAGAGCAGGAGGTATTAATCTTCAGATGCAGTAGTTCTTTTACCCTTGTTTGGCCCACCAGCTTTCCTGTTGCCACTTTCTGATGAATTTTGGTGACATTTCACACAGCTGTGCTGGGTTGTATGGCATAGCATTCATCTGTCATCCCATTTGGGCTATCTCAGGCTTGTGTCAGAATGTGGGAAGTGAAAGTAGAGGCACCACTTTCTATTTAGACCGTGACCACATTATTTTGAATTGCTCCTCTCCCCTTTGTAAACAGGCCATGCAGTAAGCACCACAACAGCAAGGCCAGGTTTGCAGGAGGGAGTGTGCTGAGAGGTGTGCATGTGTAGACAGCTGGAACAAGAAGGGCAGATGTGTAGGGGTGCATCTTTTGTGTACTCCCACCATGGGGAAAGTAGTCACTCTTGGTCACAGGAGACCACAGATTTATTTTCACCTAACAGTTGTCTAAAACCAGTTAAACACTAGTAAGCATCATTCTCTTAGCAATTCTGAATTGCAGGCTGTCACAGCTTTGGAAGAAGTGGATGGCCTGTATAAAATCTAGAGGACCACTGAGTTCTCTTTATTTCATGACAGGGCTCACCAGTAAGTGGCAGCTATACAAGATGTAGAGATGCAGGATTGAAAGGGACTACCGTAAAGACATCTTCTGGCTTCATGCACCTTTGTGTTAGACAAGCCTTTAGTAATTTTATGTTTCTCTGCTCTTAATCTGCCAAAGAAGGATGGGAACACTGCCTTTCTTGCACCTCATCTCCTTTGTCCATTGCAACCTGTGTGTTCCTGGGGTCAATGGCAGCCTCTTGTTAGAAAAACCCAAAAGCAATGGGGAGCTTCTTTTTGGGCAGGTCCTTTTGGTACCACTGGGACATAGCCCTGGACCTGGCCTCCAACCTCCCTTCCTGTATGATCAGGGAGATGATCCCCCACTGTCTCTGCTCCACATTTGCTTCAGAATAAGCAAGGGAGACGAAGCATCTCTTTCTTCTGAAGCACCATGAGATCAGGGGTAAAAGGCACCTCAGGCCTTCACCTACCCTTTAACCAGCAGCAAGCTGAGGAGACTCACTGAAACTCTCTGTGGCTGTCAGAGCAGGGCCCAGATGACAAATTAGCTGTGGCTTAATGGCAAAACTGTTTTCACTGACAGAAAGCCCCCACAGTACAGGATAGGGCCAGGTGTTGCCATGTCAGTTCCTATTACCAACCTTGCACAGACTCTGCCAGAGCTGAGAGAGGAGCGCGCTGATTTGGAAAAGCCCTGGTCAGCTCCCTTGGACATTGCCATGACCACTCTGAGGAACAATCCTGACACTGCAGCCTCGGCAGGCATTATGTTGGTATGGAGAGACTCCAGATGAACAGCAGAAGTAAGAATGGGAAAATGGAAGAGAAAAGGCTGGTCATGTGGATATCCCATGTAGGAGTAGAGCTCCTTCATCCTGGGATGGGACTCCAGGAGAAACCTACAGTCTGTGCTCAGAGCCGAAGGGGATGTGGGATTTAGGCTTGATAGCCCTTGGTGACTGACATCCAAACCCAAACCTCCCTGTCCTCTTCAGTGCCTCTTCCATGAGGAATTCCTGACCTTTTCAGATACGGGATGATGAGCTGGGTGAGAAACACTTTACCCATCCCATGAAAAGTTTCTGTAGAAAATTGTGTTCAGATTGCACAAAACACTAGTTTCCCAAGGTATTTCCCAAGGTATTTCCCAAGAAACTGGAAGGGAAGATTAAAGAGCTACACTGAAATAAACAGCAGTGGGAAAATCAGGCTAGACAGACACTTAATGTCGGTCACAGACTGATGATAATTGGACCAATATGGGGCCACTTTCCTGTATTTTGTTGCAAACCAGTAAAACGAAAGTTAAATTCATTGGGTGGATTTTAATTGCAACATCATTCTGTGTGATGTCAGTTTACAGATATGTTGAGCGCCTAAGAAAAACTTCTCCATAAACTGCAGAAATAACTGCCCTTCTGCCCCTCTTGCAAAACATATTCCAGGAAATCGTGAGGGAAATAATATGTCTAGTGAGCCATTTCCAGGAAAAAACCTCAGGCTGGATGGGTCAAAGACAAGGGAAACTGAACAGTGTGAAGGAGAAACATAATCACAGAAAACTGTGTGGTAGCTGCATATCTGAATGCAGAAATAAAAATTTGCTAGAAAACATCACATGGGTTGTGATGAGATGTATTCAAAATTTTTGAAATAAGAAAGATAAGAGTATTACTTACATATATCTTCAGCCCACTCCTTATGCCTTTATTTCAAATCCAGAATGAGACAGGGATCATACGAAAATAACATTTATGTAGTCATATGACCAGAGACATTATGAGAGCACACAGAATCAAGGCAGCTAACATAGGTGTGCCCATGCAGCCATAAAGTGGACACTTCCCAGTTTGACTTGGCAATCGAGATCACTTTATTTCTGTAATATCCCACGTCTTTTTTAGAGGGAAAACAGAGACAACTTTGGCTTTGTTGTGTAGGAACGTGCATCCTTTCACTTCAGATTTTGTTGTGAGCCTGAATTTGAAAGTTGGGGCTCCCAAGCCCCTGGCAAGGAGAATTAGCTATGTTTATAAATCTGAATGGAAGAAAAGTGACAATCCAGCTTAAGCCAAGTCCAGGAAAAATGGCCATAACAGGACAGCATTCCCACCAAAGTCATAGATTCTCATTCCCCTTCTGTTTGGGATAAAAGTGTCCACAATCAGAAGATAAAAAGAAACAGTGAGAATTAATAAAGACAGCCTACAGATATGGTTCAGGAGACCCTTCTGCTCCCTGTCCTTCTCATTCAGAGCAAGTGTTTTGCATAGCCTTTTCTCACCAACTTCGGGTGTCTCTACAGGAACCCTGCAGACCCCTTCCAGCCTGTCTTCCCTCTTGACAGTCTCCACTGTGGCTTTGGATCTGTCTCCCAAAGGAAGAACAAATGAAAAAACAGACGTAAACAGCTGAGCATCTGGAGGACAGGTTCTTTCTGCTTGTCACTTTTCCTGTCTACCTTCCACAGGGGTCTCTGACCTCCATGCTACCACTGGCCTCAACTATGGGCAGTGCACTAGTTGGGTAACATGGGGGTGATCAGAACTGCTTGCTCCTTACTGAGCACTCTCTTTCATCTACCCAACTTCTGCATATCTTTATATGTAACTTTCACTTGTATCTGCATTTCTTATTCCACCCCACCATCAGACCGTGGTCTGAAAAGATAAGAGAGAAAAATAGAAGAATATCATATCTGCATAGGTATTAAAGAATTCTTTCTCTCTGCTAATAATTACTTAGTATGTTTGTCTCCTTAAAGATGTCAGCCAAATGTCCTTGCCACAAGCCCTCCTGCTATGCACCAGCTGAGGGGCTTGAATCCTTTTTTGTCGTAAGGGTTGAGTCAAAAAACAAGTCACGGTGGCTTGCACCAAGGGAGGTCTGCTATCTCAAAGATAAGAATGCATATTTGCATCTGAGGAGTCAGCCAGCTCCTCACCCAGCATCTCTGTCAACTGCTGCCTCCCCATCTCATGGGCCCAGAAGCGATATGTGCCACAGTACAGGTGGAAGCTGTTCAACTGACTAAACCATCTCCCTCCTCCCTGCTCTGTTGCAGACGATTTGACAGCTGTCAGATGTTCTCAGCACAGTGGCTGCTGTTGTTGCTGGATTGGTATTGATGGGAACTTTGCCTTAAGTGTTCCTGCATTTAGTTGGTATTTAGACAGGCCAACAAAGCATTCCCAAGGCAACCCAAGCTTGGGAAGGTCTTTGACAATGTTTGGTACTTTCTACCTCCCCAAAAGCCGAGTGGACTTTAAGAAAACAACGCAAAGGCATTTGTGTCACTCCGTAGCTTTCCATATGCTGAACAGCAAAGACACTGAGAAGGTTTGTGGGTCCCTCAGATGAAAGATTTTAAGATTCATATACAGCAAAAACAGGGATGACAATCAATTTGCCCTCAAAAAGTCTTTAGTCCCCTTCTACAGAGAACTACAGTCAGTGGGTACATTGAAGATTTGTTACTGGCTGCTCTTAAGTTGAAGTGTACCCATTCCCTGAGGTGTTGAGAGAAGTGTGAGTGTACATGCACTGTCTCATAGGACAGCTCGTTAGTAGGAATCAGGTTAGCCAGCAGTAATGTGGGGAGGCCCAGTGGCGACTGGGGAGTATAGTACAAATCAGCTATGACGTGCAAGTGCCGTTATCTGTAGGCAGCTGATATAATAGGATGGTTTCTTGGTTTTCTCTATCTACACTTTTGTTATTATTGCATATTTATGGGCAGATCCAAACACTTCCTGAATTCCCGCAAGACCTTAGCAGGATTTGTACCTTACACTTTGCATTATAACACTACTTATTAAAGAAAATGGTACCTTCCGCACTTTCCTGTGGTCATGCATATCACTTTTAATGGATCAAGTTTGTGGAGAAGGAATGGCTTCTGCCCATGCACAAGACTATTATCATGTCAAAGTCCTGTTAAAGGTTTGTACAGCATGGCATCATGGTGAAGTGCCAAAGGATCTCAGTGATCCAGTGCCCACTTACAGTAAAGGAAATTACACTAAAGGAAACATCTTGCTGTGGCCCCATAAGTTAGTCCAAGGCAAAGTTCATTCAGAGCAGAGTTCCACTAGGGACACAATGAAATCTCTTCATTCATAGGATTTTGGCTGGTAGTAGATCTCTGAATCGTAATAATGTTCTTTAGAGATGAGTCATTGACTGAAACTTGATTCAAGCACCATTTGGAGCAACTCATCACCAAATCCCAGCCTTACAGCATTCCTGTGCAATATTTCTGTGACAACTCAAATCAAAACCTGGATGCTGATCCCCATCCCTTTTTTCTCTCTGTCCCCAGACCTAACATTCCAGGCAAGCACCCTGATATTAAATCCATCCTCTGTAATTATCAGATGCAGTCTCGGTCATGCTTCTACCATCTTTTTTCTGTAGAAATGATTTGGGGAATGCATCATGTAGACTCCCTGTACCTCCTTTCAGTGGTACTGAAAATAAAAGGGATCACAATGAAAAGCACTGCTCAAGTACAGGTTAGTTTTATCTCAGCCGTGCTCCGTGCACAGCAGTCATGACGAAGAGCAAACTGAAAGGAGTTACACCTCACGCTACCAGAATCTGCCTGCAGCCCCCCTGAGACAGATCTTATCCAAAATTTGCTAAGGTAGTTATGTTCCCAACTCCTATTTAAAATCAGGGTAGGTAGGTGATTAAAAAGACAATCGGTCCTTAAGTATCTTTGAGGATCTGGTCCCTGACTCCACTTCCTCACCAGAGGCCTCAGTGGTAACTCCCCAGCACAACATTGCCCACAGCCGCCAAAGGCAGCTCCAGCCTTCTCCCACCAAGACGGCGCAGAAGTCACGGCAAAGGAGAAAAAAATCCCACAAGTGGGCAAATGCTGTTTCCATCCCCTCTTCTCTTCCAAGGAACAGAGGCCAGGCCGGTACCATGACCGTATAAAGGAGAGCCATCATACATGTGTATCATTGTGAAAGAGTCTGTGGCTTCTAACGGAAATTCCCCCTTTGGAGGACAGAATTTTTTACTAAAAGTGATAGAATATTTCATGACAGTAGGCTTTAATAGGTGTTCTCTCATAAAGGCACAATCAGACACCAAAAGCCTGGGATTTTTTCCCATTCTTGTTGTCACTTATCCCTATTTAATTTTAAATGCCACCTAAATCAGAATGGTGGCATTCTATACCCAGGGTGCACGGACAGCCAGGCTGCAGGAATCGGGCCCTTTTCAGTTATACCTATACGGATACAGAGACAGCTGCACAAACCACTGCGTGGGAAGGCATTTTTGGCGGGAAAATTCATTCTGCAAAACTAGTGGTACCTTATGCATTGAGAAAAAGAGAACCAACAAAAAATGCATTTTTAGGAACTAAAACTAGGATCTGCTAAGCAATAATAAAGAAGAAAAAAAGAGAAGGAAAAGAAAAAAACAACCACAGTGTCTGACCGTAATTTCCTTTTAGAGGATTACCTCTGTGTAAAAAATTAAGCAACTACTTTCAAGTTGATGAAAGTTTTGGTTTTTTCAATCAGCACAATATAATTCAGCATTTAGAAACTAAACTGGAAAATACAGGCATCTTTTTTCCTTAGTTTCATTAAAATCACTTTATCTAGGTAGAATACTAGCCAAACCACAGCCAAAATTCTCTAAGGTAAGCTAAGCAAAAATCACTGCTTGACCAAAGAGAGGATATTGTTCCCATTTGTTATTGTTTTCTTCCCCCACTGTTAAAAATAAGTAATCTTTGGGGTATAAAATCGGCCTTTGTCTCTTGACCGGGTAGCCCAGTGTACTGAAAACCGAAGAGGGGACTTTCAGGCTCTGAAATGATACATAAGCCCAAATGCCATTGATTTTCATTCGCTTATGATGAGAGTAGAGGAAAAAGACAAACCTTTTAATTACAAGGATAAAGCAGTGATTTCTGTCTTGGTACCAAAGGTATTCCGTTCACACTCCAGATCAGCTTGTTCAACTAAGCACTTGTCTATACTCTTTGCTGAAAAGGGATGAATGGAATCAAGTGCTTGGGTATACTCTAAACATCTCAGTGTTCACACACAGAGAGTGTCATACTGGTGGAAAGGGATGTTCTCTGACTTGTCATTAGGATATAGAGGAAGAAGTCTACCTCCGTACACACATCCCTCCAGTCACCATCCCAGTGGTTTTTTTAGAAGATTAAATATGAAGTTTACAAAAATTGGCAGCTACCTCTTACTTTTTTTATGTTGAATATACAAGAAGTTCTTGCATATTTTGATAGACCTTGGCACAGGCCTTGCTGATAGATAGAATGGGCTGTCCATCTAACCACCTTCCACCCTCTGTTTCCTCATCTTTGTAGCTCAAAACCTGCATGCAATCACTGAAGCTTTATCTGAACATGCTGTTCTGGGAACACTGGAACCAGCCGTGTGACACGTCCTTCAGGCTTATGTCCTTTGTGCCCTCATCCAGCTCTCTGCAAAGACCTTGATCTCCACCATGATTATATGCCACTTCCATGAGGCACACCACAGCTAGCCCAGAGCTATGGGCACAGTGACTGAGTGGTCGTGATGCATATGCTGATTAGCCATCCAAGACTGTTTAATGACTTTTTCTCAGGGAAAAAAATCCCCACCACCCACTAATTTCCAAAACGCTTGTAGGAAATTCACTGGCTTGGGGAAGAGTTGCTCACTTGCCTGTTGTGACTGAAATTAATGTAGGGACTAAAAGTTGCTGGGGGTGGTGATAGAGGAGTAAAAAACACCAGGGAAAAAAGTGCCATCACATAAGCCTTGCCTGTGAGACTAGGAGCCCAAGATTAAAAGCATACAAAGGACTAAATCCAGTTAAATCCGGTAAAAGTTCTGCATGGCTAAAGATAAAGAATTCGGCATAGGAAAGTAAAAATTAGAGGACAAAGAATATTGCATGTGAGAGGTTAGACAACAATGTCTCAGAAGGGTTCTCTGTGGGCTGGGGGTTTCTGAGGAGCTGCCACTGAGGGCCCTCAACCCCATGCAGAATTAGACCTTTTCTTGCAAACTTTTCTGCTAAGGAGGCTAAGAGCCTCCTTAAGACCTTGAAGGTACACAGCGGTTGGAACGACTGCAGTGCCATGCGGCCCTTCCCAAGCTCACTTTGAAGGAAGTAGCTCCTCAAAGAGCATGTAGACATCGTATGACACCATGTCTCACTATCTGCCTGATGTTTAAAGCACAGCCTCTGCCGTGATGGTGCTGGAGTCCCCATGTCAGATTCCTTCCCAGAGGTCAGGCAAGAGGAGGGGAGTTCACGCTCAGAAACATTTTTATTACAGAATCTAGATAAAACGGTTAGTTTAGTTACCACATTGAATGGTTATTTCTTTGTGACATTGTCATATTTCCTCCTGACAATATGCTGCATGCTCAAAATAAGTGAGTATTTGATCTGGCCAGACGGTGACTGTTGCATTTCAATGTGGTAAGTAGAACTGAAAAGACCTTGAGGGACACAAGTAATGCCCAGAAAATAACACATTGTCCTCACAGATGATGCATTTAAAATGCCTTCATTTGTCAAAGATTTTCCACAAGGGCTAAAATTAAGGTCTTCCCTTTGCTACGTGGCACATAGGAGACAGAAGAGGCAACAGCTGCCAAACTCTTTACGGGGTTCTCCTGTATGTACCACTTTTCACCAACAGATATCAAAGCACCTTATGCAGTGCAGTGACCTTTTATTTTCGGCACGTTATTCGTGAGAAACTGAGGCAGAAAGAAGGCAAGCTGCCTTTCAGAAGTTGCATGGAAAATCAAACAGCAAAACAAAGCATCTCCTGGAGTTTACCCACAAAACCCCGACATAAAGATGCAATTACAGTTTTTGGTTAGTCTGAAAATTCCCTAACAGGGGGATTACTGAGCGCTGTAGGTTTGATGAGTAAGCCTGTTCAATTGCTAAAGTAACGACTTTTTCCATGCTTGTGACATTCGTTAGGATTTTTCCTTTAAGGTCAGTACAGAAATATTATCTGCATTGTTTATTCATGTCAGTCTCACAGTTATGACAGGTTTACGTTGCAGTACACTCTTGTCCAAAGAAAACCGGGGGAATGCTTGGTTCTGGAAGCAAACAGAAACGTTGCAGGGAGGAGGGACAACCACTGGGACATAACACAGGCCTCTCAAACTCCTCTTCTAGCACATCTGGCTCTCCTAAAATAGCACGGACAGGGGTCAATTACAGTGATATGTTGTATTTCGGTGCCTGAGTTTAGCAAACATTTTCGCTGAGCGTAGTATTTGAGGTGACTAACTTAGAGCTATCATAATTCCAGGGGGTTATGTCTGAAAGATACACCCTGGGGATCTGTGTGTAATGCAGTAAGAATAGGTACTTTGCCTTGTTACCTACCAAATGGAAGTAGGACCCCCTGGCATATGTACCAGCATCTTAGGTCTGGCATAACTTACAGGATAACGAGTGTTCACTTTTACTCTCTGACTACTAAGTCCAAGTAAGTTACACAAGGACAGGATCGGTTCACAGTGTTGCACAAGCAATACTAAGGCTCTCTCTGTAGCAATATGGTCTTTGGTTTACACAAATGTTACAGCAGTTGCTGGACTGCACATCTTTTGGCTTAACATTTTTATGTCTTACGGTGCCTAAAGGTAACAGGAGTCAATCTCTCTTTGAACAGACCCTTCTTGAGATACTTCTGGGGTACCTATCTTATCTCAACAAGTAACCATGTAACTGATTAATGTATCTAGTAAAATTCAGAGCATTTCTTCTCAATTTGTCCTTAGACTGAAGACAGGCATTTTTTTTCAGACCTGAGGAAGGGTTTTGCACCTATATCAGTCGGCCTGGTTGAACACATATCCTTCCCTCACAGACTTTCTTGCTAATACTAAATAAGGCAGTTCATGACTGTAAGACCACACACAGCGATTGTTTTCAGAGAGAAAAATCCCAAACAAACATACGCATCTGATAAATGGGAGAAAAGGTGAAGCTCAAACAAACCTTTAAAAGGAAGTGGAAAGGGAGAACAAAATCTTCTGTTCAAGCCTCAGCCACCACTGAACGGGGAAAAGGACATGGTGGCATGCAGGTACCTTCTCTACCTACTCCTTACTGTCATCTCTGTGCAGTGACTGCAGATCTGAGAGCAAAGGCAGGGTTCAGAGCAGGCACACATGAGCAGAATAAGCTAATGCAGCCATAACAGCACCTAGTCTGCATGGCAGCAGTGGTAATTAATGGCCAACTTTGCAGGAACGCCGGCCTGAACAGAACAGCCTGGCCTTCAAGCCAAGCCCTCTCCAGCAATGAGCTGATAGAGTTGAACTCAATCTCAAAAGCGTTTTTTCTCCCCCCGACCTCACTCTTGCTAGCAGGCAATCCCAGGTCCTGCTTGCTCTGGAGGGTGGGAATTTCTCTCTTATTCCCGGCCTGGGAGAGTCACCATGCTTTTACAAATGTGGAAGCAAGGACCTGGCTGCTGTCGTCCCAGTTGTGCCAGTCGGTGCTGGTGCCCGAGGATGGCTTGTCCTGCCCCACAGTGGTTGCGGTGCCGTGCACCTCCACCCTCTGCGTGTCCCCTCCATGGCAGTAGTGACTGCAGTAGCAACCGTCCTGTTTGCCCAGAGACCTCATGGTGCCCTGTGGCAGGAGGCAGAGCCCATGCCGTAAGAAGCATTTGCTTTCTGAAATCCTCATAAGGTAGTCGCGCTTTAAAATGGGATGGCAATACAAAAGTGGAGTGTTTATATAAAACACTAACACGGCAGCTGTTGCTAGTAGCAACAATATGGCAATCACCAGCTAATATGGAGATGTTTGTTTCAAATTTATCATCTTGATTTTGATGAGTGGCCAAAACTTCACAGAAGAACATTTTATTTTGCTGTGTGTGGATGTGCATGCACAAGGACAGGGCATGACAGCAAATAACTCTCTCAAAGTATGGGGTCAAATGGGCTCAGGGGAGTTTAACTATAGCCAGCAGAGTTGTGCTTGGAAAGATTTGCTTTGCCTGACACTGCTTTTGCCTGGAGGATGGAGTCCAGGTGTGCGGTCATAAATGTTCCCATTCATGGTTAATTTAGTGGTCGTGAGGATCTGTTTACTGGCAGTTCTGCTTATTACTTAGAAAGCAGGTACAACATGGGAATTATGAACTCACAAGGGCATCGCTATGATGAAGAGTTTGGG
The DNA here is from genome assembly GCA_008711295.1 of Anarhynchus alexandrinus. Lineage (NCBI taxonomy): Eukaryota > Metazoa > Chordata > Aves > Charadriiformes > Charadriidae > Anarhynchus > Anarhynchus alexandrinus. The sequence continues at coordinate 4,223,063 of VUYV01000045.1, forward strand.
GATATTCCCATCACACCACTGGGACTTGGAGGAGGCCAACTGGAGGGGAACAATGGAGAAATTCCAACTACTTCTGGTCGTTCCTCCTGGGTGCCTGAGCAGCTCCCGCTCTACCAGGGGAGTTGTAAGGTCTTGCCACTCCTGAGCCTGGCTTTCTTTTCTGGTTTTTGTATCAACAAGACACATAAACAACAAAACCCAAAATTATACTTGGGCCAAGTTTTCTTGGTGTTATTCCAGACTGGGTCCTGGGCCATTGGCAGTCTGTAGCTCATCTTTTGTGTGAAAGTGAGATGACTTATGCCTGAAAATCACATGCAAGTTAGAACTCAATGTGAAGTCCAGGTTATGTCTGGTTTCCACTGGTTCTCATTTTGAGATCTGAGGTCATTTTGATGCTGAAATTCAAAGCAAAACACAAGGTGCAGAAGCGGGAGAAATACAAGCCTACATCAAACAAAATTGAAAAGAAAACATTTGTATTAATCCTGAAAAGCAAAATCAAGATTCACACCTCTCTGGATTCAGTAAGAAATATAATCTGTCCCTGAGAACAAATGAACTTGGCAGAAAAACACCATCTCAGTTTCTGATTTGAAAATGGACAACATAAAGAAGCAAAAAAAGTGAGAAACCTGCTGGAGTAACAAAAAAAGTGAGCAGTATCTCACTTTCAATACTTTTTGAGTACCTTCAACCAGACATCTTGAAAAGAATAGTATTCAGACTTAATTGCACGCATTCTCTATTATCTTGTTGTTTATTGTAAGCAAGCAAAGATTTAGATCTGCACCCGCTCAGTCAGAAATGATGGGCAACTTCAATTCCCTAGCGCCTTTGTGCTGGCCACCTCAGGGAGCCCAAGGAATGAGTGATTCCCGAGCGTCGTCGAGATACAACAGCAAGCTGAATTCAGACACAGCTGAACGCCAGCACAGACCCTTTGGAAAAATGGCCGATATGCGCCCACCCTCTGCTTCTAAAAAAACACCCACTGGAACCACTCACCTGATGACAAGTAAAAAACTTTAGAGCTGCCAACTTAGTCTTGGGGGAGTACCCACGGAAGAATAAACAAACCATCCTGCAAAGGAAATGCAGCTAAAAGAGTGTCACTGGAAGGGCACAAAATACACCTTGGGCTGTATTCACAATATTATTTTTGATTCGTAACTTTTCCCTGTGCAGTAGTAACTCAGTGTGTAGAAGGGTGGTGCGATCTAACCCACATCGCAATCTAACCTTGATATCTGATTAAGGGTAGAAATCAGCTGAGCAGAGCTGGGAAAAACTGACAGTGGCTTTCACTTCCAAAGGCAGGGTTAGCATGAGCCCAGGTCCCACCAGACTAAAACTGCAGAAGTTCAGCACCAGCTGGGTTAATGGATCTCACTCTGAACTGTTACAGGTACAAAATCGGGACTGGCCTGATTAAAGCTTAGGCCGCCCACTTTTCTGTGATCAAACCTCTGCAATCTGCAAGACACTCGGGATGCAGAGCGATACGAAATTAGAGCTGCTTTTAGAAGACGTGCAGAAATGTGACCTGTTCTCAGCAACCCACATGCCACCGTGTTCTTTGAATCTGTGGACAGATCGTGCAGAGATTTCCTTTCCAAAAAAAACCCACCCAGCAACTCTCTGACTTTGGCATAATTGCTTTCCTTATTTTGGTAAATGTTCTTATCATCCCCTGTGAGACCGCAGTTGTGCCAGTGAAGACAAAACTGGAATACAACCCCTTTTCCACATGGAGAGGCACTGTTGAAGGCTCTTTCTGCTCTATATGGGCTTGAAAGAGTCACTGCTCCAGGCGCGTCCTGCTGTACCCTTCTCACAGCTATGCTCCTGCTGCGCCCTTGCTGGTACGACAACAGGGTGAAGGCGGGTTTCAGGATTCATTCACACACTCTCATTTCTAAGAGCCATCATGTCAAACATTTGCAAAAGTAGTAGAAATAAACAACAGTGAGCTGTGGCTGGGATTTTCCCATTTGTGGTTTGACAAGGAGAGAAGAAAACAGATGCTTTCCAGCCACAGTAGATTTGTTCTTTTGTTTACTATCAGCTCCTGATTCCTTTCTCCTCCCAACTGATACTGCCCCTTCGTTGCTACAGTCTGGAGTCCTTTACCGAGGCATGGTGTAAGAGGAGAGAGGAAAAAAGAGGAGAAAATGCCTGGCTTGACTGTAGCTCACAGAAAGGGGAAAATCATCATTTGGTCTGTGGTGTTAGCAGTCGTAGAATCATAGAATACCAGGTTGGAAGGGACCTCAAGGAACATCTGATCCACCCTTTCTTGGCTATATAAGCCTTCTCTACAAAAACTGGCTGGACAAGGTGCTTGGGAGCGGACCACAAAAGCAGCCATGCCCTGGGAGAATGAAGGGGCTGTCTGGTCCCAGGGCGAAGCAGAGGCATCAATCTGATGTCCAGTCTTCTACAAGGAAAACACTTCACACCTTGAGGAACAAACTCAGTCCCGAGAGGCCTGGACCTACCCGGGGCTGGCTGCTCTGTGGGACCTCCCTGGTCCTGCTTGCGCTCCAGTAAATTCAAAGCACTTCAGCAGAACTGAGGGAAGCAACCTGATATACAGGAGGGGAAGAGCTCGTATGCAGGCTAGTCCTAAAACCCTTGTAAGTCCACCCCTTCTCCCACTCCCCAATCTTTGGGTAAATGTCCGTCCTGGTGTCTTTGAAGGAGAGTGCATTAACTTAGTCAGGGGTGGCCTGGGAGAAACACATCACCTGCAAACACCTCCAGGTGTGCCCAAGCCATCTGCCATCTACTCTGCTCACCCGAGAGCAACAGCTGTGGTACAGCAAACATGTTGCTCTAATGAATCGTGGTGTCAGATCTGTACCAAACCGATGGGCACCCCATTGCAAAGGCCCTGAGTCTGCAAAGCAGAGCTGGGTGATAGAGAGGGAATCAATCTCCTTAGGGAGAGAAGCAGCTGTTGATGTATGGGACCTTCATTTGTAAACATCCCATACGACAGGCCTTTTCTGTTAATATTCAGTGTGGCGATCGGCTTCGGGAGCTACATATGTGTTACCCTTTACACACTGCTGGAGGAAGCTGTGAAGCTGCTCTGGCTGGTAGGTGTGAGGACAGCTCACGCTGTGCTGGTCCTCCTGTCTTCACCTACCTGGCGCAGCAGGTCTTCTGACCTCGGGACCCTGCATGTAGCTCTGCGGTGCTCGACAGGACAGGAGCCAGCACGTGCTTGCTTACTGCTTTCCACAAATACAGCCAAGCTGCCTTCTGTGTGGCCACACTATTACTCCGCCAAACCATAGCTTTTTAGGACGCCTGCTATTCAGATGGGGCATGTTTGTTCGTAATGAAATAAGCTGCTTTAAAGTCATTTTGGCACAAATTAAGTGTTTGTGATACACACCATAAAAGAGCTATAAAAAGAAGAATGATATCAGGAGAGTGAAAAAAAAAGCAAATTGTTTTCCATATGGGCAGGCAGGCCTATACACATACCTTCCATGTACAATGGCCTTTATAACCCCACAACTGTTAACAGATGGGAACTAATTAGATAGAGATACAGCAGTGTGTGCCAATGGACAGTCTGGTGATGTGCTATCAATACACCACCCATTACTGTATCTTTTCCTCCTGAGAAATTAAAAGCATTATGTCCTGTGTACAGCTGTGCCCTATTTGTAATCTTAGCTTCTGGCCCAGCTAATCACCACCCATTAAACTCCCATTTTCTTCACAAGTTGCATATTTTCCAGATCAAACCCCGTGTCTTAATCATACAGCCGACTGAGCTCAGAAATACATCTGTGTACAGTGCTGGAAGTGAGGGATAAGCACAACTGAATTGCATAGGTCCCCTCAGCTCTGAGCTACTTAACAGACATGTTTAGATACATATTTAACAGACGTACTGAAAAATAGATGCCCTTTGTCCCAGGAATCCTGCTGGGAGTATCAGCAGGGGTGCTGCAGCTGCCAGGGAGCCTCGGAAAAATTCTCGGGAGAACGCAATGCACGATGACAATATTTCTGCAAGAATGTGCATCGGCCCATGGAATTTAGTAGGGGAATGACAGATGTCATGAGACTGCTAATTAACAAAAAATCAGTTACAACAGTGAGTAAAAGATCAGTGGTAAATGTACAGGGCTGCAGAGTAATTGATTGAGATTCCTGTAAGCTTCAGCCCTAAACAAGTCTACAGACCGGTGTCTCTAAAGGACTTGGAAACGATGGGCCCCAGGAGAACTTGAAAGGTCACCTACAGCACCTCCCTCCACAAAAGCAGGGCAGCTTTCCTTTTGCCCCTCTGAATACATCTCTGTCTAACCAAAAGTGAATTTTGCACCTTGGATTGCTGCAGAGTTGAGCTGAGACTGCCTATCTCTTTCGCGTGACAGCCCAGGGTCAATACTACACGGGCCAGGTCTGATGTGGCTTTCAGGGTGAATTCGGCAGCGGATGTAGCCATAACGAGCATCTGCAAAGAGCTGTGCTATGACACAGCCTTGTCCTCTGCACACGTGAAATGGAGCATCCACTGGGGGGAAGCAGCAGAGACCACAGTTTTACAAGCGTGATTTCCACCTAAATCCACCGCTGAAATATTCCCAACCTTTTGAGTCTCAGCCTTAGCCCCTCTTTCCCACTAGATCAAAAGACTGGTACGCAGGATACCGGGTTGTAATTTGCCTCTGCCAATGAATAAGTAGAACTAATATCATACATTTAACATCAAACATTGTTGGTTTTCATAATGGCCTGGTAGAGTGAGTACTGTTGTCCTTATGTTTCTGATGTGCCATTGATTGGGGGGGAGTCAGCAACAGACCCTGAAGAGGTACAGGGAGAGCAGAAGTAGATTTTTCCTGGATTTTTTGATCTCTTCAGTTGAATTAAACTTTATTACTTGGACACATAATTCTTACTAAGACATATTTTAATCAAGAGTTTTTATTACATATTGTCATATATTATGAAATTATTACATAACACCACTTCTTTTATAAAAGTCCAATGCTTAGATTCTCAAGTATTAGTTGGCACCGGCAAAGTGTGTGTCTACATCTGCTTGCAGACAGTAAACTGTTGCCATTAGTTTTTCAAAAAATATACAAAAACATTTCTCTGAATCTTGGCTACTCCACTCCCCCATCTTTTAACTATTCTTAGTGTAACTTGATCTGGTCGTGCGTCTTTAAACTGCAAAATCTAAGGTCTTCAAGCAGTCAAAGGACAGACTGCAACCACTGCCCTTTAAGGGTAAGGAGAAGCTGCCCACACTGCAGCCCCCTCTGCACATCCCACCCTACGCTGGTGATGCTAGATGGAACCTTTACCTGGCAAGTGTCTCATCTTTTCCATCCATAACAGCTACGAGGGTGCTTTTTTTCTTTTCTTTTCTTTAAGGAAAAAAAAGTAACTCCTCTAAAAGGAAAGAGGAAGACAGAAATTTCATAGCGTCTCAGTCCTGCCCCATGATGCTTCTTCCTGTCTGTGAATTTCCACCTGCCCCTTCTGCGTATATAAGGCAGCACACGTGGGGTAGAACTGTTTAGTTGCCTGCCTCCGTCCAGAGGATTAGTAGCAGTGGGGAGTGATGCTGTTTCTCCTTTCCTCTGCAGTTCACGGGAGGTGAAGGAGCTCTGGCTGGACTCACTCCTTGGGTAAGTACTGCCCAGGATAAAATCTGTAGCATCGCGGTTGAAGTCAGTGGAGTGCTCCAGACGCAGTTGTACAGAGACATACAAAAATATAGACGGGGGAGAGGTGCGCCCACTGCTAAGTGTAGCTCGTGGGCAGAGCTGGCTGACTTGCTTAGCCTTGTCTTTGCAGATTAACAATTATACGTACCTGTCACCGCTTGCTCATTTTTTGCATGGATTAAAAATGGAAAGCTGCTTTTTTTCTGTTTTAATCAAGAGGCAGATAGGGCAGCAGGACTGAGTGCCGTCCAGAGAAAGGCTTTATGATTGACTTGTATGGGATATCTTGCTGGTTCGGGATCATACTTAAACACTAGACTGGCTTGCAGGGGAGAAAGACAAGAAGGGTGCAGTTTTACAAAGCTCTTTCTTTGTCTGTTCCCTGTTTAATAAACAGGCAAACAAAAGGACCGAAGGAAACCAGAGTGTCCAGAGCTCCCCCGATCAAACTCCTAATGAAAGTGTTAAGCAGCTGTAATACTGTGAGTGTCTTTATTGTTTCAATCTCTCTGTCAACAGAGTGATTTTGAAAAACTCTGATTTCTAAACCATAGCATTCAATTACTCACATAGTGTCTTTGTTTTCTTGCCTAGTCAAAGACACTAAATGCTGCGAACATGGAGAGTCTGATTGAGTGCCAGTCGGAGGTAAGCAGCCGCTACATTTCCCCCAGTCCTTGTGGGGTACTGATGGGAGATATCTTAGCAAAGTGGGGGTGGCCCCTGTAAGAGCTGCCGGCTGCCTACCATTACCCGCGAGCGGGCAGAGCCCTTCGAAGGCAACTCCATGCAGCGCTGTGCAGAAGGAGCTGGGCATCGCTGTGAGCAGCCAGCGAGTTCCCCGGGCTCCGGGGGAGCTTTGCTCAGGAATCTGGCAGGCTCTGAAGCCATCGAGACTCCCCGGAGGAGTTTGGGAGGGAATCTCCAGTGCCAGGGGAGGACACAGAAGAGCAGGCTGTGTCCGGCTGTGGCTTCTCTGGATCGAAAGAGCAGCCTGAAAGAGCACAGGGTTGTGACCTGCCGGGCAGGTCTGGGGTGGCTGGCTGCAGGGTTTACCACAAACCCCTCTACTGGGCAGTGAGGCAGTGTCACTCCTGGACTGAGGCACCTCTTCAGCAGGTGTTGGGATTGCTCTGGTTATTCGCCAGAGCCTCACAAAGATTTCTGAGGAGCTGCAGCGACTCGCTGGTAGCCCTCGCTGCTGGTGGCGGCTCTGTAACCCTAACATGCTTCTTGCAGGTTGATGCCAAGAAATGCCCCTCGCTGGTGCCAGCAGATACTGAAGATGGACTTTGCCACTCAACTGGTGAGTTTTAAAGACAAACTGAGGAACTGCCTTCTTACATAACGCTTGCAAGCTGGTGCTTCTGCAAAACCACCCGAAACTGCCCGCTTTACCTCCCTGAGAGCAATGCACAGCCCTCACCCTCAGCCCCATCCAGGAGATGGCTTAACCCCTGGAGTGCCACTCACTTGAAAATGACCTCCTTCCCTTATGCTCAAGTGGCAGAGGTGACAGTGCTGAGTGCCAGAGGTCTTGTATCCATATTCCCTGGTCCTCAGAGCCATGTTTCATTGTGTTCCCTGGCAGCGATGGGAAGTAAACATGCTCCTTTCTCACTCGGGCATCACCACTGAGGTGTGGCACTGCAAGCGAGTACCGCTACCAGCGGTTGCACGCCAGAGTAAATAAACACTCTTGGCAGCAGCAACAGCACTTGTTTTCTCTCACCATGCAAAACCTCGGCACCTGTAAACAACCTGGAGGAGACCATTAGCTGGTAGGGTCAGATTTGGGGCAGACCATTTTTCAGGAGTATCAGAAGAAAACATTTTACATGACACCATAATATTAGGTGACTTTCTTACCGCTTTTAACCCCTCCCTACCAAGGACTTGTGCTAAGCCACAAATACAGGTCCTGAGACCTTCTAACCTGCATAAGGCAACATTATTTTGGAGTAGAAGGCAAGTCCTTTATAGGAAATTTGCAGAAGGAAACTCCTTTAGAAAGCTTTCTAGCAAAAGGATCCTTCTCTTGCTGTTTGTGAAAGGGGAAAAAAACCACACCTTTTCCCAATACAACCATCATCTCCAAATTCTTAGCATGCCCTCCTCTTTAAGATGCAGATGCAAAACCCGTGCTAAGAGATTTCTGAGCCTGAAGCCAATGAGGCCCTCCTGCGATGCTCCCATCCTCTGGAGCAAGCACTGCCTTCCACTGGCTGGCAGGGGGCAAGCACTAGCTCTAGCAGGACCACTACCATTAGAGCTGGCTCCGAAGCTGGCAGAGCTGGAGCTGTGTGTTTTCATTTCAGCCTGTGAAAGAGGCTGAAAAGCAGGAGCCCCTAGTTCCACTCTTGCCCTAAGGCTGGGGCACAGTCAGACCACGCAGTGAAAATTGGTGTTGTTGCCAGCTGCCCAAGTGACATATCTGCCCTAGATAGTTATCACAGAAACCGCTGCAATATCAAAAATCTCTATAAATGCTGTTATTTCTGTGCCTTGTATGTTCCCACTCTCTAAGAAGAAACAGTGACTAGAATGTAAAAAAAACACCCACCCAAAACAGGAAAGGTGGTGTCCTTAGAGGGATGGTCACAGTTTTACAGTTCAGGCGGTTGTTTCCTTAGTAACCATTTAGTTGTCTTTCAGTTTCTCCCCATTTAGCTTGAGTTATTTCAACACACATCTGCACATAGATGAAAGGCCACATAGCGCTCTCTGTTGGTTTGGGGTTTTTTTTTAATTGATTTTTTGGTTTCCTTTTGCTTGCAGCAGATGGCACAAAGAAAAGAAAGAAGGTGATATCACAGTCATTTACTCTGAGGCGAAGCTCTACCAACGGGAATTCCCCAGGGCAGCTAGACTCGGGTGCCAAAATCGCTCTGTTTGGCCAGCCTCTGGCAATTATCTGTGGGGAAGATGACACACTGCCCCAACCGGTCCAGGTAAGCAAGCCTGGTGATACAGTTATCATACCTCTGGCTTCCAGCGTGAGGCAAGGTCCCTGGTACTTGTGCTGCAGCACCAAGGAAATAAGTGATTTTGGTGTCTCCCCTCCACATACGCTTCTGATGAGTTGGCTTTTCCAACAGACAGGCTTTTGTCTCTTCTAAGCAGATTTGAACCAAGACTTAAGCCATCCCTTTTTTCCTTCTGGAAGGAAGCAGGGATGACTCCACTGAAGTTAGTGAAATTCACCAGTCCAAAAAGAGGGTGGTTTGGGGGAAAAGAAAATCAGGTTATTGCCCATGTAATCTGCTTGGAGAAAGAACTAGATACTGACCTAATTAGAACACAGCATACCTCCAGACAATTTTTCTTCTGTTTCTAAACAAATATTCACTTGCTGAAGTACCTTCCTTCAATCGAGTAACTGTTCTCCCATTCCTGTCTATTTTTTTTCACTACAGGATCTCCTAGCTATATTGTATATGAAAGGACCTTCCACTGAAGGGATATTCAGAAAAGCTGCCAATGAGAAAGCAAGAAAAGAGTTGAAGGAGGACCTAAACAAAGGCGGGAATGTTGATTTGAAAAGCAAATCTGTGCACCTGCTGGCAGTGGTCTTGAAGGTGAGCTCCTCTGACGCTGGGAGGACGTTGCTAATCTGCACGGGCCCGCTTCAGCACCCAGAGCTGACCTGGGTGGGACTCCAAGCTAAAGCCAGAGCAAAGCCAGACTAAATGTTTCAGGCTTAGGAAAGTCTGGCATTTTCCTTTTCCACCTGATTTTCAGTCCCACGTGTTGTGCTGCTGATTTCCTGCATGCCCACAGGAAACTCACTTTGTCCTCCTCCTCAGCATCCTCCCAGGGAGGAACACTGAACAAGTGAACGAAAAGCAGCTAAGAGCTGGGTCCCGTTACTGCAACAATGCCAGTGTACTTGGCATGTTCTTGTGGACCCCACTGCTCTGACAGTGCTGATGGTCAGGTAGCTCAAGCCGGCCTGCCTCCTACTGAGCCCATGACACAGTGATGCTCCCCATGTGCTCAGGGTTAGTGTCCAAAGCCTCATCGAAATCTCTTGGCCTTGCAGGACTTCCTCCGAAATATTCCCTCCAAACTCCTGTCGGCCGACCTCTATGAGAAGTGGATGCAAGCTCTGGAGAAGCCAAGCACGCAGGAAAAAATTCAAGAATTGAAAGAGTAAGTTTTGCAACCAG
>VUYV01000045.1:4233672-4264168 GCA_008711295.1 Anarhynchus alexandrinus
CATTCGTAGGGATCCCACCACCATTGCAAAAGCTGAACAAAACCACACCCCTGGACATCAGGGTGCCCCTCAGCTCAGGTGCCTGTAATGTGATGGGCAAGGCTGCCCCTCGTCTCGCCTCCTCTGAGCAAAAGTAGCAGTTGCCCTGCAGTCCCCTACATCGTATCACAGCTCCTGAATACTTTGCACACAGAGAGCAAGGGGTACCTGGTGGGCATTGCCACCCATGGGCCCTCTGGACAGCAGGGCTGAAGCTGTGGCTGATGGTGTTTTGTTTGTATCGGTGCAGATCAATTTGTCTGCAGCATCAGGCCTCATCCTCCATAGTGTACTCACCCTCTGACTGTATGTTAGGATTTTTTGCCAAGAAAGGTTGGGCCAGATGATGCTTGAGGTCCCTTCCAACCTGGTGTTCTATGATTCTATGATTCTATGATTTTGGCAGAAGCCACCCTGCTCTGTGCTGCCCTTCATACAGAGACAGCAGGCAGGAGCAGGAAAGACTGTTTAATATGTTTTCAGCCCTTTTGACTGAAACTGTTTTCTGTGTGCAGGTGACTGTGTTGGTGGAGTTTCTCATAAACAACTGCTCAGAAATATTTGGGGAAGACATTGCCTTGTCTGTCTGTGCCTCAGCTGAGGAGTCACCGGAGCACACAGACAGCTCCACAGGTATGAGAATGGCCTGGGGATGTCACAGGCTGGGGCTGCTGGGCCAAATTCTTGAATTTGATATGGGAATACATCTGTGGAAACACAGAGAGTTGCAGAGGGTTCAAGACACTGTTGCAGTGCTCTTCTACAGGAACTCTTTCCATATAGTTCCCTTTCATCCTCAGACGGTCAGTGAAAACTAACAGGTGCTTTCTCCCCACAGAACACCTATGTGCTGCTCAACAGAATGACTCTGCCTATGACAGCCCAGATCCTGAAGCTGAAGGCAGCCCCTGTGCCTCTCAGATGGAGCAGCCCAAAGGGAGGAGCACCAGTGTAAGCAGAAGATATCCAACACACATCTCTGCCCCTTCACTAACTAATTTCACAAATGACATCAGCACAATGGACAGGAGGTACTCAGAGCCAGACCTGTCCTTCCAAAACCGCCTTGAAAGCAGGATAAGGAAACAGAAGCTAAACAAAAGTGAGGACAATTTTCCGGTTCAGCAGAAACAGCTAGGGTTGGAGGCACTGGAGAAACGGCTTGCAATCTTACCTTCACAATTATCAACTGACTCTCTACCCAAAACATCCTCCAGTTGCTCTCTGGAGAGCTCTGATGGCTCGGTATTCACCAGCTCCCCAGTAGTTTCGCCCTCTAGTCCCAAAAAAACCTTTTTAAACAGGCCGCAGTCCTTTTCCACCAAGGCCACCGAAGACTGCAGTATGTCTAGCAGAGAGATCAAAAGGCATTCCATGTCATTCTCTTTTGCAAACCGCAGGAAAACACTAATAAAAACCCAGAGCTGGGGGCCTGGAAAAAACATGGGGTTTCAGAGAGACAGTTTCACAAGGAAAGAAGATCATTTCTCCTGCAGAGTTGTCCAGGAGAACAGCCCTGATGATGACAAACCATTGCCTGTGGCGTATCAGCAAAGGCCCCGCTTCAGGTCAGCTGATGAAGTGTTCAGAGAGGTAGACCAGAGGAATCCTGGAAGACCACCCTCTTATGAAGAGGCTACTAAAAACTGCCTGGCCACTAAAGTTGCCTCCCACAATCTCACAGTTCAAACTATGAGATTAAAGGTGTCAAACCAGGACGCTCTACCGCCTCATCCATGCAGCAGCTGTACACAGGATACAGCATATATGGCTCTAAGGGATCTACCCAGTGGCAGAGTTTCTACAGCGAAGGATTCTGACGTGGAAACTGAAACCCTCAGTGTCACTGTGGGAATAAACTCCCGTGTGAGTTTACCCGTGACCCCGGGAGTCTACCGATTGAGAGCCATGTCTGAATCCTGTCAAAAGAACAAACTTGAGTATGTGGCTCGGAGGTGCAGCCAGCCAGTTTTTGAGGTAGACCAGATCCAGTATGCTAAGGAATCCTATGTTTAAAAAGCCTATTCCTCCTCTTAGCACTGTACAAAGTAAATATTGTAAAAATAGATACCTTGCTCATCCTTTGTAAGATTTTACTTTCAAGAGACCAAGAATAAGCTAGCTCTGCATGAACTTTTCTTTGAGGCTCTCCTGAAGTGTCTGTCAGCTTGACATGTCACATTCTTTCACCACAAGAGATGGTGGTGGGGAAGACCTGTGTATTATTATGTAAAAATGCAAGTGAATATGCTGTACATAACCTGTTGTGTGGGAAAACTAGTTAGTAGTTGATAAACAGTGTTGTATTTGTATCCCTGAAAGGACGATTAAAAGGTTGGCAGGTCCAAAACCTGTCCCACCTTCCTTTTCTTTTCTGTATGGTCACAGACTCCATGCCATTTGTCACGTGTGTGTGCCAGGCTGATGCAATGCTTTGCTGATTTTCGGCATTAAGAAGTGGGCTGGCAGTTACCCCAACCGAGGAAGAGCTGTCCTGTTATCAAGGCTACTTCAGCACTCTTCCATAAACCCTCTGTACCTGCTGCCATTCCCTCTTCCTGCTTGCTGGTCATAAGAATGATCTGACCACTAACCAGCATTAGTGTTGTATACCAAGCCTGGGTTTAGAGCCACTGAAGGGCCAAGGTCATTTTGGGAATGTATCAAGTAAACCTCATGTGGCCTGAGGTGCTTTTAGTCTAAATGAACTGCACAGGCTAAGCAGAAAGAAAGAGTATCTTCAGGTTTGCTTTTATGAAGCGAAAAAAAATCCAAACAACAAAAACTCCTGTAAGGAAACATTCTGGATTCCAGGTTTAAATAGTTAAAGCTGCAGCTCATTAAAAAAAAAAAAAAAAGATAAAAAAGAAAATACCAGGCGGTGTCCTTATAACCTTGTAAAAATGACTGGAAGTGCAATGTGTTTTTACATGTAGGAATTTGTTTTGGTTAGCACTTACCTCCCCTTTTATGGCTCAGCATAGTTTTGAACCAGAAGCGGGGAGACTTGTTCTTCTCCTGTGTAACTTCACTACAATAAAACATTTTTCTGCATGAATGCTAAACTGTCCATTGGCTGTCCTTAAAACACCCAGGCATTACATCTACTGTATCTGCTTTTATACTATTCTACAGGTACTGCAGGTCTGCTTGAATGACGTAGCATATCTGAATAGTGGGAAGGAAAGTAACTGACCAGCAATATCACTACTATTGTTGTTGTAAGAGGCTGCAGGCTGGATTTTGGGAGCAAATCCCTCTCTGTCAGGAAAACAAGTTACACTGACATGTAACAGCAGTTATCAGAGAGCTGGAGGGGGAGCTGCAAAGAGGTGATGCCGCTCCAAAAGTGGAGCAGATTAGGAAACAGCATACCAGCATCTCAGGTATGATGTTTTCCAGGTGTAGGTGCTCACAGGACACGGAGAAAGGGGAAGGAGAATACCTGTCCTGACAGGAGAAATTACACGAGAAGGACCATACTGGTAGGCTGCAACTAGAGAAAATGCGACCTTACTCAGCCTCCTAAGCAGTGGCACTCTGCTTCCAAGCAAGCTGAATGAGAGGGCTCTGCTGCAAGCTGCAAAAAGCATTTTCTGGTATCTGCAGCTCCCAAGTCCCAGAATCATGGAAGAGGTGAGGCTTGAGATCGTCCTGTCCAACCGCCTGCTCAGGCAGGGTCAGCTACAGCAGGTTGCCCAGGACCATGTCCAGACGGCTTTTGAGTATTTCCACAGACAGGGATTCTGCAACGTCTCTGAGCAACCTGTTCCCATGTTTGACCACTCTCACAGTGAAAAACTGTCTCCTTGCATTCAGATGGAATTCCATGTGTTTTAATTTGTGCCTGTTGCCTCTTGTCCTGTGACAAGTGGGAATGACAGACTTCCTTTGTAAGAACCACAAGCGTCTTGCCCTCATGGCAGAACGAGTGTGAAGAGATAATCCACGTGCAGTGGAAAGGCTCAGAAGCCACAGAACAGAAAACATGAACTTTAAAATGTTCTCAAACAACAACACGGCTACTTTTATGGTAAATGACTCATTCTTTTTGACTGTGACAAGACTAAGGATCCCAAGAAGAGGAACTGCTCGTTTCCTGTCCTGTAACCACACCAGAAAACCCAGGGAGAATAAGCATGGTCACTTCACCAAAGATGAGGAAACTCTCTTTAGGTCCAAGGTGTCCTAAGGCAGACATGACAATCACACTCAGAAATCTTTCCTGAGCTCTAAATATTCTATACAGATGAGCCTAAATCTCCCAGCTCCTGGATAAGAAAGTCCATTTGGAATTTCTTTTAAGGCACTTCAATAGTGGGAGAAAAAGGAAGATGAGCATAACAGAGAGGAGCTCTACACATTGTTAACAAACAAGGGGTAAGATGAAGGAGTTGTATAAAAGGGTGGCCCAGTCCCCCTCATCTTGCTCTTGTATTTCTTCAAGTCTAGGAAGCACCATGATTAAATGAAATCTGAATGTAAAAGGACCCCAAAAGAGATTTACTCCCTCATGACAGATAATTTTTGTCTTCCTCCATCTCTTGAGACTTGCCTTTTCAGTCAGCATTATTTTCATGTCACGTCCTTTCACACAAGGGATTTCTCTTCTGTATAGGCACTTAGGAGGCCTCAAGACTAGAATGATACAGAAAGCAGAGCATTTTGCTTTAGCACTTACTCATCTGCCTTCAGCTCAGAAAACAGCTTTATCATGCTACCAGCCCACTGTACCACATTCAAGTATCCAGCCCAACTATACTGACCTCCAAGAGTAAGGCCCTTTTACTGTTATATCCAATAAATGAATTATCTGAGTGCCTTTTTCAAAGCTGTATTTGACTCCTTAGCCAGAAAGATCAAATACCCGTTTACAGCTGGGTCAGCCGGAGCTGGATTTTGGCACAAGAGCTGAATGATGACAGCAAGCCTCCTGTTCTCCATAGGTTGCTCCATCATCTGTATTGCATCACTTGCTTCACACATCAAATTTTCTAATTAAATTTCATGAAAACACTCTAAACACGCCTGGCATGTAAGACTGAAAGAGGGGAAAAAAGCAATATTAAAGCAGAAGATCCAACCCATGGAATTCCACTGGAATTAAGGCAATGCTGGAATTAAGGCTATTGGTACAACTTGAATTCAGTTCCTCATGTCTGCATCCTGCTGTTGTTTTCAATCACATGATGCACTCTGTTCTTCCCCACAAGGATGCACCTGCTCTGGGGAGGAACCAAGGTTGTGCAGCAAAGGAGAAAGTTTTAGTTCTAGCACTCCCCAGCATGGCTTGCCTAGCAGGGCACCTGGGCTTTGGACATATGGCTGTGTCTGAATTTCTAGGATTTGAAAGAGCCAACAGAAGGACAAAGTTGTCTCTCATGGAGCAACATGCTCCTGTTCTTCCTTCCCCATGCTGTGTACTGTTGCAAACTCTTGTTCTCTGCCACTTGAATTAGGACAGCAACTTACAGCAAAAGCACATTTTCATCAATGCTATGGCCAAACATTAGTGAAGGCTGAGAGAAATACCATGCCTGCAGGTTTCTCAAACATTTGGACTGGCACTCAGGTGCAGACTGCAGACATAGACACTTACATTTAGTAATCTGTGTGCAAGCATTTATGTGAGCCTGTGTTTTATCTTCTGCACAGTCTGCATTTGAGTGTCTCTCCGGACTCCTGGGACTGAGTTGAGTGCAGGTGGAACACAATTGCCTGAAAGTAGGTGTCTGCAGTCATCTGGGTATCTTAGGGCACCTTCAGGAATTTTCTAAGGCATCAAAAGTAGATGCAGGTCCAGATATTTAGGCAGCTGTATCCTTCCCTAAAATCTTCTCTGACTGTGGCAGGAGCTTAGACTCCCACCTTACACATTGATGCCACATTTAGATACCTTGAATGTAGGTCTCTACAATCTAGGGCTGACACTTACTTTTACTGACAGTAAAGTTTGGGATTTTAGGCTCCATCTAAGCCTTCAAAGGAAGTGTTTTTGAGCAGGCATAGGCCTTCCTGCTTGCCTCCCTCCAAAGCTTGGGTCCTTCTGCTCCATCCCACCACAGACAACCCTGACTCAGAACTTCCTCTTCTCTGCTCCTGACTCTTCATCTCTGCCTCATTTTCATTGCTTCTCCATTCCCAGCCTGCATTCCTCACCTCATCCTGTTCTTTATCTTTTAATTGAACCAAATCCAACCTATCCCCATGGACTTGCTGCCAAAGTCCCAATTTCGTTTCTGTCCTCTCCATCCCCAGACCCACTTCTCTCAGCCAGCCAGTTTGTCTTCCTCTTCCACTTCTTCCACATTTTTTCTTCATATCTGTGCTGGTTATTATTGCAATAAGCCCCACCAATGCTTATCTAGTCTCAGTCCCACACACCCTCCTTGTTTTAGTCTCTGCATATGCAGAGAATCAGAATAAAAGAAAGATGCATCTCTCAATCTAAAAGAGAAAATATACAATTCATAAAGTCCAGTGATGACCTCCATTCACAGCTGTAACTATGGAAAGCCTCTAGGATGAAAATTCCATGGACAGAGGTCCTTGACTTTATAGGATTTCAGCAAGGGTCTGCACATCTCTTGCTGTGGGGAAGTATGGGCTGTCAGCTACTTTGGAAGGAGATTTGAAGCTAGGTTAAGGTAAAATAACAAGTCAAAATAAGCCATTTCCCCCCCACCTCACCGAAGCAAGTCACAAGCTATGATGTTAGGGATATTTTTGGTAATTTGCTTACATTCTCTGAAAAAAGACATTGTCAGTACATTGATTTTTGCTACCTCTACATGCAAGGCCTCAGGGAAGAAGCTTTCTCACCTGTTTGACCTCCTCTCAAAGCTGTTATCTGAAGGGCATCTCTTTCTAGGAACTGCGAAAACTAAAGAGATCACAAATTCTTCACACCTCACAAAGAACAACTGCTAGCCACTTAATGATGATGCACAACAGAATTGTTACTACCGCGGACACCTTCTATAATATCTGCTGCAACATAGCCCAAGAAAGCTCTTCACTGGACATAGTCATGGAACAGAACCGCTTCTCTACTTAAGATCTTTCTTCTGTATTTTCCTCCCATGATTGCTACCTGTATACCCCAGGCACAAGATGCAACACTGAGATTGCTGGTACAAACCCGTGGCAAAAATATTAATGGGAGGAATTCCACCAACTTTATACTAACTAGTAGCTTGGAGTGTTACTGCCCACACTTTGTATTTGACATTTACTTCTTTACAACACAGGCACTTGGCTTTCTTCTTTCAGGTGCACTTGACTCTACAGAGTTTCTTACACTGCATCTAGTTTGATGAAACAGGATTTGCAGTCTTCTTCTTTGGACTTGATGTAAATGGAGGACTGCACGCCCTGCATTGACAAACATCCCAGATAGTTCAACAGCTAGTATTAGGGAAGGTGGGGCATCCTCTTTGTCACCCAAAACGTTGTTTCTGTTGGGACTGAACCACTCTGTAGGATGAGACTGTGCTCCACAATTTGACACCTAAAATAAAGCCAAGAACTCTGGTTTGTTGTTTTGTGTTTGTTTGTTTTTTTGTTGTTTTTTTTTTTTTGTAATGGGATCGTATCTCTTCAGCCTTTTGCTTAGAAATCAATCTCTGTATTTTCCTGTAGCACTAAAGCCAAAATTGATGGCTTTGGGATTCCTGCTTGGACTATGTACACTTTAATGTTAAGAAGCTGATACTAATGTTAAAAGCTAATGATAAAATTCCTGCCTCATAACTCAGTTACATATTGTAGGGAGTCCCACACAGACCATTTTTACCACAATCTTCCCTCTTGTAATACTGCTATCAAATGTCTCCAACTATAACAGGAAGAAGTATCACAGCAGACAAAAATCCTGTCTGTGTTATTTTTAATCTGGGAATAAGGGTTCTCATTTCTCTACTGCCTGTTCTGGTTTTGTCACAGGAGAGCAGGTGATTTGTTGCAGCACCGCACCAGCACTGCTTATTCCTGGGCTGACTCATTCCTCACCCATACACTGTGTGTGACAATTTCAGCTTCCCATTGCACCCAGGCTGGTCTCTTGACCTAGAGAAAACCATTTTTGCCATAGTGAGGCCAAGAGATTACAGCATGTGGCTGTCACAGGGGTGAGCTTTGAACAAATATAGGTAGGCAGCCCAGAATCCTTAATGATAGCCTACAGTAGATAAAAGAGTTCTCAAGGAGCCACTGATTTCCAGTGCCTCTTTTTCAGGACCTCCAAGCTCAAGGGTTCCCTAGAGGAAGATGGGATTATGGTTGTCGGGAATTTTATCCTTCTGCCACCTGAATGTGTCCAGAGACACTTCTTCCCACAGGATGCCTATAAAGGGAGCCCCTTCATAAAAAGGCCGAGAAAAACCCCCAGTGGCTCACTGCCAAAAAACTCCATGACAATAATATTATCTTTCTTCTGATAAATCCATTAATCTATTCCCTCCCCCAGGAAAAGAGGATGCTTTCAAGTGTCATTCATGCAATCCTACATTTCTGTTCAATGTAAATCATGCCTGCGATAATGGGTGCACAAGCCATTTCACCTGCCTACTGAGACATGTCCACGGCAGCAGGCCTGCTGCTCCACTGCTCTGCAGACTCAGGGGGCACCAAGAGCTGCGTGGAGCAGGTGTGAAACGCTGTTTTCTTGGTACACATTCCTCTGCATGGCAAATATGCCTGTCTCAGATGGAAAGAAGCATAGAAACTCATTCACCAAGTTGGAAACTCAGCCATAAAGTTAACCAAGTTGACTTTGAAGTTTGCTTAGTTGGCTGTCCAACCCAGCAAGCATTTCATGTCCATAACTGATCACGTCCAGCTGCAAAATTCAGGTGATTAAAATGTGCTGCTACTCTGCTAGCATTAGTCAGATAGCAGTTACTGTGGCTCGCATGTGTCTCCACGAGGACAATTTCTGACTACAGGAAAAGGAAACCCACCTTGGTTAGGCGCTCTGGTTACATTTTTCTCTGAATTTTGTTAGCAGTCAGTCCTTATCACATGTGTCATCAGAACAAAGTGAAAACTTCAGAGGAACTTCTGAAGGCTAAAAATTCAGAAGAGGAAGTGACTTTTTAAATAAAAAATCTGACAATAATAAAGAGAAAAATCCATGAGAAAATGGCAGCCACTCTTGGAGAAGTGATCTAATCCTTATACGGACAGCCGACTCTAATATAGATAGCCAACTGCAAGTTGGATCCGTGGATGCTGGGTCAACAATTGCTTTTTCTGCCTCTCTGTTACTCAGAAATGCTCTCCTGATTTGAGAGCCCAAACCACGACAAATGCTAATTATCTAATTATTTTTTTCTTTTTCTTAGAATGCATCACTTTTATTGTTTTAAATCAGTCTTTTCCATTTGCCTTGATAAATGTAGCAATTTAAATCTCACTTCTGAGCAAAGCCTATTCCAAATTCTTCACGTTCTTCTATAACGGGAGAAAAACCACAGATTATTTTCTGTTTCTAACGTGAGGTGCCAGCACATAAATCTGAACAAATGGTTCACAAATCCTAAACAGGATTTGATTCCGTTGAGCTCTGCTTCCTCTGCTGGGTAATAATATGAAAAGGTTTCTACAAAGGGTTTCACACTTTCTAAACCAAACATGCTCTTTAGCCAACCAGATATTTACAGAACTGATCCAACGGCTGCTTGAAACTCTTCCTTCCTACAACCCACAAACGTCCCACCAACTTCCTTGACAGATGATACAGTCCAAATTCAAACCCTGAACCTTCAGTATCACACAGGCCAAGCTGAAAATTATAAAACTGTATTTTTTAAAAATGTTAAAGCCAAACCCAAGCAGATTCCAAGACAGATGGTCAGAGAAGATGCTCTTATGATAAAGATTAGAGATTTGTCTGCGTGGAAAAGCTTGTTGCACAGTCTTGGGCCGTGCAATTCAACCTCATCATATATAGGGCATAGCCCTGTCTACTTCCTCCACGCACTGAGGAAACGGTATTTGCACTTGCTTTCCTCCCCACTCCTCCAGGTGTGAATTCTGCCTCTCCGTCATAAAGCTGTGACTTCACACAGCAAGTGCAGCTGCGCAGCTTTGCCTGCGATTCACTAGCCAGTTTTCTTTACCATAACTGGTCACGAGCTGAGAAAGTAACCACAGCATCATTCAAGAACTTTGCAGAGCGCTGTACTTTGATGAGTACACAACATTACACGATATGATATACAGATGCACACCCATCTTATGAGCTACAGACATCAGAAGACATAGAATCATAGAATCATAGAATGGTTTAGGTTGGAAAGGACCTCGAAGATCATCGAGTTCCAACCCCCCTGCCATAGGCAGGGACACCTCCCACTAGACCAGGTTGCCCAAGGCCATGTCCAGCCTGGCATTTGAGAAGTCTTTGGGTGTATGAAAGAGCAGAGCAGGGCAGAGCAGTCACTAGTTCTCCATAGGTGATCAGGGAGGATGGTCTTGAGATAAAGACTGGCAACTTCTAGTTAGGTTATTCAACATCAGGGTTTGCTTTTTCCACATGCCTCCTGCCCAGTGCAGTTCTTGGGCTGTGCAGTTTAACTCCAGTAAAGCACAGATGATACTGCTCTGCCTCCCAGAGATGTGATAAAGAGCCATTTATTTTAAGATGGACAAACACTGAGGCTACAGTGAAGGGGCAACAGAAGCAGATCAATCTTGTTTCTCACTCTGCAAATTTAGTGCAGTTGAACAGCTGCCCTCAATACAGGGAGACAGGAAATAAGGCAGAGCTTCCTGGGGCAAAAGGAAGACAACTGGGAGAGCCCTGTTCAAGGAATGGGGAGGTAAGAAGGGGATGGAGAGGGATCAGCAGCACACAGTCTATTTGAGCTTAAATAGGAAGGTCACCAACAATTGATTTTCCAATTAGCAGTTCAATGAATGGTAGTTTAAAATTAAGTGTGCACTGCTCCACCCTCCAAGGTGCTTTCTTACCCCTCCATAATTCCTTCCAGTCACTGGCTGTCCCACGGTGGCGTAGGGCAAGAATGCAAGCCCTGAGAGCAGGCTTGTCACACTGAAAAACAAAGCTTGTGGGGGACTTGGAGGGAAGGGAGCCTAGGGAAAATGGTGCTAAGAGTCAGAGCTGAAGTGGTAGGGGGACGCAGGATTGTTAATTTTGGATAGAAATCATGAATAATAAAACCATGGTTTTGACTAGTGTTGGAGAAATGAAGGCCTTCAGAACTGGAATTTCCCGGTCCTGCCCAACCCCACAAGCTCAAGACTGGGGTCAAGAGGAAGCTGTGCTGCTACAGAGAAAAGGAAGTTTAAAAATTTTGGTTTGAAGACACGAGTGATAGGATCTGCATTTTTTTTATATTCACAATTACATATCAAGATTAACAACCCTACTTAAAAAAATATTGATGGCACCATAGGGACTCAAGTTTAGCTCAGGTATTTATTTATTTTTCCTTCTATGTCTCTTCTATCTGTCAAATCTCTCAGGTTGGCACATATTTTCTAAAACTAAGTATCTCACTATTAGGACCAGGCCTATATGTAGGCATTGTCTGTATATCACAAATGCATTGAACTTAGTGCCTATGAACAGCAGCAAAGACACCATCTGTGGGCTGGCAGACACTAGTGATACAATACTGGTACTGTATTGCTGATTCTCTTTGATCACATCACTGCAGCAAGTTAAACGCAGGTTTCAGTGCACTTCTATTAATTGTCCTCCAACAGCATTGGGGCAAATAGTACATATACACATCATTTGGGCTCTGTGATTATTTCCTCTTTGCCACGCTGATGGCTCTCCATGCTTGTACTGTGTTTTCTTCTACTTTTGTCAGACGTCTCAGGGCATTGATTAGCAGCAGCATGATGCTTTCTGGGATTTTCAAGGCTGCCCCAAGCATCTCCGTCCCTGGAGATTTTCAAAATCTGACAGGAGAAGGCACTTCCCAATCCAATCTAACTTTGAATTTGTCCCTGCTTAGGCAAAGGGGTTACACTAGAGACCTCCAGAGTCCCTTTCAGCCTAGACTGGTCTGTGATTCTGTGATGGCTACTTGAAGGCAATGGCATTTTGGCCTCAAGTAGAATTACTCCCAAGACTGGGAGTTCCACCCTTTATCTGCAGGCCCAGAGGGGTAAGAACTGCAGCTTAAAATTCTATCTCAGGACCATGAAGAACCGAATCTAACCCAAGTTTCACGTTATTAGAGTACTACATCAGGGAAGCGTTCCTGTAATTTTAAAAGCAGCCATGGTCCTCTCCAGAGAGAAGGCAATGCTCTGGAAAGGCAATATGCCCCTCCATCTCCTTCCTTGATAACTAAATATTGTCTATATCCAAAATGGCTCCATAAACCTCCTTCCTTTCTTAATTATGCAATGCTGCAGAAAGTTAAGATAGTGGAAACTGGACACAGCTAATCTGCTCAGCATCATATTATGCAGTGCACTGCGCCACAAGGTCTCCCAAGCTAGCAACATCCAAGCTGGGCCCCAGGAAGATCTGGTGTCAGCACTGTAGACCCCCTCTATTATATTTCAAGATGTCATCAGTAGTTACAGAATGCATCCCAGATGCTGGAGGAAATAGTGGATGCACATCTTTTGTTACCAGACGCTGACACCTTCGCATTTGTTTTGTGTGAATAAACTCATTTCACATCCAGAAAGCCAAGGGGCATGCCATAAGGCATGGTACAATGCCAGGAAATTCTCATGAAAACAAACAAACAAAACAGTCTGTTTGTGGCTCCAAGGCATTTTAACAGACCCAGGGCAAACCTGGAAGGAGACAAAGCTCTTGCTCTGCAGCTTTCAAGTCAGCTGAAGGCACCTCAAAAGATCTTTCTTAGCTGCCATATGGGAGATGGGCTGATTCATTCCTTGCTAGGCAGGCCCACTTCCCAGACAGTACCTCCTGTGCCGAGATCTGTGTGGCTCCCAGACAATCCTCCAAAGAATATGTGAAACTGCCACTGTGACTGTAAGATCCGGAGTACAGCTATGGGTACTAATGGCAGCATAGCCATTTGATTACGATTGATGTGTTTTTGGCTCATGCTGTAGTCTTGTGAGGACACGAAGTGTTTCAGAACTCAGGGGTTATTTTTAGCAAAAAGCAACATAAAAGGGGGCAAGGGAGAAGAGCTGAGGTTTTTCCTGAGCATGGCTTTGTGACTTACAAAGCTCTGCTCACCCACAAAGTCAGAGACCTTCGCCTCTCCCACACAGTACTTGCAACGCTTTTGCACCAAACTGGTAACTGAGGAGTTAGCAGTGTTTCACAAAGGTAAGTAGGAGAGTTGCTGCCATTCAATGCACATATTAAGTGAATGAGAAATTAACCCCAGAGGTGAGACACTGGGCTGGGGCCAAATTAACAGAATCAACCTGTGATGCAACACCTTCATCTTCCCAAGATTTGTGGGCAATGGGTGCGTAACAGGCAGCTCCTCAGGAATCCTTGCTCCGGTGGTTACAAGCCCTCTTCTCGCCATCTCCTTACCCAGTGATTCCGGCCAGATTTCTAGGGCTGTTCAGCAAGCACACTCAATTCCTTACCAGACATGTATAGACTGATGTTTTCGAAGGCTATGCTGTGGCTGGTTTTTGTGCAAACAGAAAACACCATGTCCCTAACACCCTGGAAATGTCTACCCAGATTTCAAGTCCCCAGTCCAAAAGCAAAAATAGCTGTATAGCCAAAGTAAAGTTTTCAGAAAATACAAGTCAGGTCCCCAAAATCAAAGGGTTGTACTGGTTCTGGTCAAATTTAAGGGCCATAGTGCCCTGGCTTGGCTGAACTGAGCTGCTCATTCATTAACTTTGCTTGCCCAGACACAAGCAAATATTGAAGGACTGCTCTCCCTTCTTGCCCCAGTGACACCTGCACTGTACTCCTTCAGCCCCGTATCCTCTTGTAACACCACCCAGCTGGTAACTGTGTAGTCAACACAACTCCCATTCCTGTATTGACTCTGCAAGCTGCCCATTAATTAATTACAAAACTGTTTCTTCCTCTTTTCCCTTGCTTCCCACACTTGGCCTTGCTTTTTGTTAAGTTTTTTTTTTTATTTATTTGTGGTGGGGTTTTTTTGCTTCTTTTTCTAAAAGACTCTCTTGCTATACAGCTTCCTCCATGCCTTGCAGGCCTCCTATGCAGTGCTCTCTGCTACTTGCAGTGCTCTCTGCTACTTGCACTGCTCTTGTCTGTGACTGTTTACACAGGGCTCTCATGGAGCACAGACATCTGCCACAGTAACACGACTGATCTGAAATAAATAGCATGTCACCTGTGAATTACATTTGAACTAAATATTTCAGAAACAAAGGGGATGGATTATTTTACACACTCAGTCTTGCCAAAGTAATCAAGCCCTTTTATCACTACTCATGTAGGTTAAAAAAAAAAAAAAAGAGCTATCACTAGATCAGTAACCTTTAATCGCTTTTGTTTCTCTAATGGAAATTTTTCACAGAATCTGAAAACACCTCCTTGTGGTCTGCCATGACAGGGAGCGCAGCTCACTGTGGACACAGGATGGTGTACTGAGGGTCCACCTCACTCCCCTGTCTCCCATCGTACACCACCTTTACGGCCTCCCAAATCCCCTACTTGTGTGGAAAAAAACAAAATTAGGAGTGCAGCTGTTCGGGCTGCCTTGCAGGGTACCGATAAGCCACCAGCACACCATCCGGCAGGTTCTTGCGACCTCCCAGCCGATTTTTGCATCCTGCAGATCGGGTTAAGCCACTGTCAGTTTAACTGGAAACTCCCCGTCCCTGAGCAGTGCAGGGGCGGAAGAAGGACGGTGACACCTGGCGGTTAAACTCCCTCATTACCTCGGCCCCGGAGGGTCCGCTCAGCGCCGCCAAGCGCAAACCCCTTAGCGGTAAAAGTGACTGTTTCCCGCTAAGCACGGCAGAGCCTGGAGAGCCCGGCGCGTCCTCCTGAAATCTCCCTCAGGCTTCAGCCCTTTCCTGCCAGGACGACCTGCAGGAGAGGGAGCGGGACGGCGACCAACCGCCACCCGGCAACGCCGCAACCACCTCAGGGCCACCACCGCCCTCCCGCATCGCGCATGCGCCGCGCAGCCCCCCCGCCCCCGCCCGCGCGCGTTGCCATGGTGACGGTTGCCGCGGCGTCGGCGGCCGTTACAGCTCCCTCACGGACCCGCCCGCCCGCGCCGCGCCCCGGCCGGACCCCACCATGCTGCCCGCCCGCCAGCCGCAGGCGGCCGCGGCGGTCCCCGCCGTCCCCTACAGCTACTGCAGCCGGCCCCGCGCCCTGCCCGCCCGCCCGAAGTACCGAGCGCCGCCGGACGCCGTCGAGCCGTGAGTGCCGGTGTCCGGCGGGTCGCGCCGTCCAGCTCCGCGGCCTGCGCGTCGCGACCGGGCACCACTGCCCCCTCCTGCCCTTCTTGGCTCCTTCTCCCTCGCCGCCCTTCCCGGGGGAGGGGAATCCTTCGGGGGAACTTGCACCTCTGGCCTTTCAAAGGCGGTCTGGCTCGTTTGAGGTGTTAGCGTACAGGTTGCAGGGCTGTGACCACCACTATCTATCTGTGCTTGATGTTGCAGAGAGAAGGAACCTGTTCGCTACGCAAACCTCATGTATGACAGGAGAGTGGTGCGCGGCAACACTTATGCCCTTCAAGTCATGCCTGTGGTATGTTTTTTATGTAGATCATACTCCAGCTTTGTTGAAAAGTAATAGGTAGGGCAGGAAAACTGTTCCTCATTAATAATTTTAACCACTGAGGTTGTAATTGTACTTAAAGTATCTCACACAGTCACAAGCTCTCCAGTTATACTAGCAAGAGACTGGTTTCAGCCTTTCTTCAAAGTACTTGGCTTCCCATGAACTTCTGTAGTTCGGATTATTTTTTTTTTCCCATTAGGTACTTGATCCCCCCCCATTTCTTTAGTGTCGTGATGATTGACACTGCATTATCTGTTACTGTATGCATCCACAGGTGTTATCAGTGAGAACAGCTGCTCTTGGGAAATGAATTCTTGCGGTAGACTTTGGTTTACCCTTCTAAACAAGCAGAGCTAGATGGTCCAGCTTTATGTAAAAGCTGCTTGTGTGGGGGCAAAAGTATTTTATTTATACTGATACAGTAGTAAATGTTTTAGTGATACTTTTTTTTTCAGAGACTATTTCTATATAGATACTTTGATCATGTAAGAGTTTAAAGCCGTCTGTATTTTTGAAAGCTACTTTGTGGAAATAACTTTGTGTTGTTCAGTAGCTGTTTCTTACAGTGAATTTCACTCGTCTTCTGTTTCAGAAGTTTGAAAGTGGTGTTCATTTCAATTCACAAGCAGTACTGAATATAAAAGTACGGGTTTCTTTTGCTTCATCAGCAATATAGAACCTATAATTTTTATCTAGCAAACAATTCTGTTGATAATATGATAACTGGATTTAAGTCCACTTGACCTTCTTAAAGCTTTACCTAGAAGCTCTCACTTGTCAGCAAGAACATGCCATTTTAATATACTTTATCTTGTAAAGTTCTGTATATGATACCCACTTCCAAATAGCAACTGATTGCTTTTAGTGTGAGATGTCATTAGTGCATGCCTGTAGGCAGCTAGTGTACCTTATTAGCTTCATGCCCTACAGTCATTAAGGTAACTGAAAATTTAGGGTCAGGACCCAGAAAAGTATATCTGAAATGCTAGATTTGTAGCATTAAAATCAAACAACCACCTTTGCTTTCCTGTGGAGAGAAATGAGTGTCATATCCAAGTACAAAGTGTAATCTGCTTTGTGGGGTTTTTTCTTTTTCATCCCTGCTCAGAGTACTCAACCCAGTCCCCTTGAGATTCAAAGGCAGAGGGAAGCACGGAAAAGAGCACTAGCTAGAAAGCGTGCAAAAGAGCAAATGCAACCAAGAACACCTGAGCCTGTGGAAGGCAGAGAGCATATTCATGTGCAGACAGGTAAAAGGCTGATTTTTTTTTTAAAAAAATCATCTGAAACCAAAAACTTGCTGATTTATATTCACTTAGTAAATTGATAATGCAGTTGATAGAATCACATACGGTTAAGGTTAGAATCATAGAATTCTAGAAACAGAGGTTCTCTAATCCTTTCCATTATAACCCCTTATTTTTAATTGTATTTAATAAACTTGGGTAATTAGTGACATTTTCCCAGAGGCTCTGTTTTTCAGTTTCCAGTGTACGTTCTTGAACAGTAATCAAGACTTCTTAATTTATTCTTTCCTTTTCCAGTATCATCAGAGAAGTTTGGTATATGCTTAAAATTTTGCTTAAGAATGCAGTCATGTAATAATAAAACTACTATTAAAAACTGGAGGACACACCCTAATTTAGAATACAAAACTGCCCTATTTGTGGGAAAACAAATTTATTTGTAGGAAAACCAAACTTTGGCAGTGGGGTAATCATGAGGTGAGTGTAATGTATTGCTGTGCCCTCTGAAAATAATTTCAAATTAGACTGACTTACAAACTGGGAAAACAGCTGTGTTACATGCTAATCAGACATGGTCTTTGGCTTCTGAACATTTCCTCTGCCACAGCCCCGCTGAACCTCCTACACCACCTCCAATGCACACAGCAGCTTTTCACCATTCGAATACTGCTGGACACAGAAGGAGGCTATCTAGCGTGGAAGTCTTGGTCTCATATCCTTACCACTGACTAGTGCAGATAATGTTAAGTATTCCACAGACCTTATTATCTGAGCTAGGCTATTTATCTCTGTAGCAGGAAACAGTTATAACTGTATCATTCTTTAAACCCAACATATCCAGTGTTCTGGTTTGCCACATACAATGGATAAGAATATATGTTTTCAATATTACTCGTTAGTAGATAGTCAGTCATTATCCCTTTTTTGAAATTGTCCTATCCCGTTGACTCTACCAAGAATTGCTTATTCTGCAAGGTGGGCTGAAATGGTCTAGACTCTGACTTTTGTAACCTACTAAGTGAAACTCCATTTCAGACATAACAGAGAACATGGCATCAGATGGCCTATGCAGCAAACTGATCTACGTTTTAAGTTGAGGTGTCTTTTTTTTTTTTAACTTTATAGAAGACATTTTATTGCACTCTTTGGATATAATTCACCCTGTACAGTCATCAAAAATAGTTGAGAGTTAAAATAAAAAGAATCCAACTTACAGCATTCATTGTACTTTTATTTCTAGAGCTGTATTTGGAAGAGATTAGTGACCGGATAATAGAGGTTGATACAGAGTGTCAAACAGATGCATTTTTGGACAGACCAGCCACTCCACTCTTCATACCAGCCAAAACAGGAAAAGATGTGGCCACGCAAATAGAAGAAGGAGAGGTATGAAGCAAAGTCAGGTCTACAAGTGCTGTCAAACCGTGTCTCCCATACAAAACGCATTTCTGATGCAAAACTGAGGCAGAAGCAGAAAGGAACTTATCCTCACAGAACATGCAAAAGAAAAAAAAAAAAGGTCCCCAGTGTCTGCTGTGAGGTTAAGTGCAAAACTAAGGAGGGTGCTTCTCCGTGTGCTCTGGTTCTGCTGTTTTCAGCTAAGGACTACAATGCTGAGAAATGTTCTCCCCTGTAAAAATAGTGTCCAGCCTGAGAAGGGGCTGGGAACCCAGAGGTGAGCAGAAATAGGGTCCAGGTGAGTGCTCTGCTTCTCCCTGGCAGCCCCCACAGTGGCTGTGGTAGGGTGTGTGGTGTCTCACTCCAGCCCACTCACCCCTTAGCCCCAGCTGCATTCATGCTTCTTGCTTTGGTTGACACTGGGTCCCCACCTGCACTTCTCAGGCCTGCCCTCAGCACAAGGGCTTTGTTCGTCCTCCTTTTCTCCTTGCCAAGATGCTAAGAGTGATAGTGATCAAGGGACATTTATCTCTGTTTCCCTGACTCCCATCCTCAGCTGTTTGACTTTGACATTGAAGTCAAGCCGATCCTGGAAGTGTTGATTGGGAAAACGATTGAGCAAGCTTTGCTGGAAGTGATGGAGGAAGAAGAGCTGGCCCAGCTGTGGGCACATCAGCATGCCTATGCAGAGCTGCGTAATGCAGAGCTTGCTGAAGTACAGCGCCTGGAAGAGCAGGACAGGCGATACAGAGAGGAGAAGGTAGGACTTCAGGCAGGCCTGTCTGAATGCTCATCAGAAGAGACAAAACCATTTCCAATACTGAAAGACAAGCTGTGAAATAAGCTGTATGTGCCCAAAAGGGTATTGTCAAGTTTGACATTCCTCAAAGTCATGCTCCAGTGGCCTGATGTACTTGGACACCTGATTGAGAGGCCAAAATCAACAGTACCCTTTGGACCTGGTGCAGCTGTTACTCAAGCCTTTTCATTTAGTAACTGCTAAATGAATAATCACAGAGCTTGAAAGTAAGAGAGGCACCTCCTAGTCTTTCACACCCAATGCATGCACTACTGCATGTGCACGCATACCTCTCAAGATCTCCAAGTATTAAGCTATATTAGTACCATGTAGTAAATAGGGCAAGTCTTAATTACTTGCTATTCATCAGCCTTATATATTTGGGGTTTTTTCCATGTTTTCCTGGACCAATTTGAGTTTTAACCTCTAATTACATCAAATAGGATATAAAATTGGAAAGATGAAAAGTTCAGGAAATCCTGACCCAACTTCATCTTATTCCAAGGCAAATGATCTGCTTTATCTGCAATAATAAAGCAAAGAGTTGTGACATCAATGCATATTAAGGTATCAGAGAAGGGTTATATTTGGCCAGCTACAAGGTCCTTATTTTACTGACTTGCCAAAATCATAAAAGGTATACCAAAGGAACGTGTTTCCCTCTAGTCCTTGTGTTTTTTAGTACTCCATTGATTGAGGACAAGGTTGCTTTGAAGCACTTGTTCACATGAGAAGTTTTTGTGAATGTTAGAGGCCATAAATATTGGTACTCTTATCTTTGCTATTTATCTCTCACACTGTGATCATTCTTCAAAGTCTAGATCAAAGGAGTAACAGCTAAAGGCCTGAAAGTTGTACATGCAATATTGTCTTGACAGGAACGTCGCAAACTCCAGCACATGCAAATGCTGCAGAAACAGAAAGAGACCACAGAGAAAATTGCAGCTCGGGCATTCGCTCAGTATTACCTGGCTGATCTCATTCCCTCAGTCTTCAACAATCTTCGTGACAGTGGGTTCTTTTATGACCCTATAGAAAGAGGTTTGCATTTTATTTTATTTTTTAATATGTGAACTGAGTATTATAAAGGGCAAAACAACCATAAAACATAGCTTATTGTCCTATGATTTAGAATAACGTCACAAGACTTTATTCATTTATATTTGTGGCTGAAAAGATAGTTTCCAAACTAAAATTTTTAAAACAAGCATTATTGGTCATCTGTACAAGTAGTCAAGAATAAGCAAGAGCCGACTGTGTTACAGTGAGAAGAGGTGCTTTTGAATTGAAAGGAAATAAATGGGTGGTTAGGATTGGTAGAGCAGACAGAGGGAGAGAGATCGATCCAAATTGAAGTAAATGTATATTCATAGGATAGGCAAAGAAATCTGTATGTCATTCTGAATCTTTGTTGATTATCAGAGCAATGGATAAATTAGTCAATTATAATTAAGCCCTGAAAATAATTTTGGAGTTGTACATTGTTGACTTCCAAGCTTTTGGAATCAGCAGCGTTTCTTATAGGCTACCTTGCTGCACTCCACTTCCCCAGGCAATGCCCAGGTGCCCAGACCACAGCTTGGGAATGGATATACTCTTTCCAGAATGAGTCATGGGGTAAATGCAGAAACTGAGTGTATTTTGCAAACAGGGCAGGCTTTGGGACCACAGAGTACAAAGAGCACAAGAGGGAACAAATGCTTTCAGCAGACCAGAAGCCAGATGTCTTTGGAAAGCAAGGCAGGAAATGTTATTCTTCTGACTCGTTCAGTGTACTTATTCTCATCTCACTAGAACATTACTGTGTGTCTCATCTGTGCTAGCCCCTCAAGGGTGCCAGCCCCCTTTGAAAATCACCAAAGTTGAGAGGACTCTGGTCTAGGTCCATAACAGTGAGGAACCTCAGTAAGAGAGGCAGGAGATAAGAAACCCAACACCACCTGAGAGATTTGATCTGGCTCTTGCAAAGCAAGTGTGTTTTGGCAAGGGTGTTCATCCCTTAATGATTGTAGCAAATGAAAAACAGCCCCAAGATCCTATCGTTCATCCTTAATAAAAAGACATTTTATTCTTTCTTTCTTCCTGCTAAATGCTTACAGATATTGAGACAGAATTCCTTCCGTGGCTGATGACAGAAGTGGAAGAAACACTAGAGAGGAAGGTTTTGGGGAGGACAGTGCTTGACTGTAAGTTACCAAATCCTGGAGTGTAATCTGGGCTGCTTGATGTTCTTGATTGTTTTTCCCCAGTCAGAACAAATATCACACTTTACAGGGTCATTGTGAGTTAATGTAGCAGGTGTCGTTTTTAGCAAGAACTCCAAGTACCCATGGCTTTTTGTGGTGTTTGGTGTTTTGTGGTTTTGGTTTTTTTTTTAACTATATTAAAACATTTTTAATATTGGAAAACTACTACTACATACATCTAGGTAATTGATTTTCAGCTGAAATAATGGAAGTGTCAGTCATGCTGCACTACTCCCTCTCTGCTGGCTTTATGCTGTTTGAAGTGTGTTGGTGCTGGGAGATGCAATACATTTGGCAGAAGCAGAATGATTAAAGAACACCAATTGTTTTCTCTGCTATAAAACTTTTATTTCTCATGTGTTACACAGCCATCATTGCTGTACTGTTCTCTGTAGTGTGCCTGATTGTGCCAGTGGGAACAGAAAAGCTCATCCTGTCTACAGCCATGTGCATACCATGAAAATCTCCTAACTTGTTTGTGTAGGCTCCTTGAGCTATGGAGTAACACGTTCATCCTACATGAAAGGAGAAAAGAAGGATAATCATAGGCCATGGTTGACTGAGAAGTCAGGTGACCACCGCTTTTCATCAAAACAAGGGCTTACCTCCTCAGCAGTCAATAATCATGTCCTTGCTTTTGAAATAGATTAAAATATCAGTGGTCTTTTGGGCTAGTTCAAGCTAAGTATTCAGGTTCTTTTATTGGTCAGTCTTCAGAGGCTGCAGTTGAAACACCTGAACAATCAAAACTCTGCCTTGTGTAGAAATATGAAATTATGACGAATGCATGTCCACCATGGTGATCCTAGATCAAACCACTTTTTATACTTGTGTTACATCTTTCATTCGTATAGTTTTCCTCCTGCTGTGATTTTGGGTTTGAATTACAATTGTGTTTGTTTCCTTTGGGTTTATTTTCAGTTTAAAGAGGACCCTGAATTTTCTTTGTTAAGGTATAATTTGGATAATTACAGCTGGTCTGTTAGGTATTTTATCCTACAACATGTGTGCCTGTATGTACGCTTAAGGACCACTTCTTCATGAGGGGAGGGAATTTTCTCTCCTTTTAAGTAAGAAGTGTTGTATGTGACTATTGAATAAACATCCCAAGGAGAATGTTGCTGCAGGACACACTATTGATAAGAACATCTATCATATTCCTGTTAAATCTTTCTGTTTAATTTTTTGACCAGATATTGTGGTCTTGCACCAGTTCTAAGACACACAGAGCATCTGGAGCAGGCCAACAAGTAATATCAGCAGCCCCTGTTTTGCTATTTACCCTCTGTATTTCCTGACTTAGACCAAATCACCCATTGTTGAGTAAACATTATCTCTGCAAAAGGAACAGGAAATTGGATTCTCCAAGTTTTGTAGAGGCAGACACAGCCTTGGCTGAGGTAGTTTGTGGCTTCTTCCCCCCCGCTTACACAGAAGCATAGGAAAAATCTCTAAGGATCCATTTTTAACATATTTGAATGAAGACGCTCCTTAAAGAATTTATTTTGTTACTGTCCAATAAAAGAGCTGTGAACTACAAGGGAAGGACCCATGGTGTAAGGCAGCTATGTTTGTCCTCTCAGAGAAGTCAACCCATGAATTAACAGTGAAGTTCCTCTTAGTACCTGTACATTGTCCTGTTTTCTGTGATAATCTTCTCTTCCTTAATTGTTGGCCTCTATTTTTCGTGTTTAAATGATGTAAGTCAAAGTGAGTGTTGACTTTTTTTTTCTGTTGTGTTCTTTGATTTGGAAGGGGTATAACATTTAGAAAAAATTACGAAGGCTAAACAGCAAAATAATAAAGAATAGGTGCTTTACAGCTGTTTTTCAGAAAGAGAAAATCTTTTGATGACTTGCATAGTTCCAGTATTTCCCACTGCCAAAACCATCATGCTGTGTGCAACCTGGCTAGTCCTTGTTCCTGGCAGGTTGACCCGCTTCGGAAGTGAGGAACAACAGTGAGGAAATGAACAAAACAATCTAGGTGAACCCTTTCAAATCACTGCTTTCAGTGTAAACCACTCATTTGGCTGGAATTAGGCTACCACAGCAGGGATGGTTTTTCTTATTCAAGTATTTTTTCATTTTTAGTGTTATTTCAGGTTTTTTTTTCCCTGTTTAAGAAGTTATACGTCAGTAATACATAAAGTAATCTCAAATTATAGTTTGGTTTTTTTCCCCTCCATGTTTGTTAATGGTGGTTTTCTCTGTTTCAGCCTTGATTTGTTCAGTGGTTGAAAAACGCTTAGATGTGTTTAGCCATAAACCTCTGTCTGATCAGACAGAGGCACCTGCTGAAGAGCCCAGGCCAACAGATGCAGCACACCAGCTGGCTGGTGAGACAGACACTTCTGACCAACCACTCGCAGAGAAAGAAGAGACTGACCAACCTGTTCCTGAGGAACAGCCTTCACGTCGCATCTCTTTCCAGTTAGAAGAATCAGATCAAGCAGGAACAGAGGATTTGGAAACTGAGTAACAAGCAGGCAAGTTATCAATGGAGATGAATGGCTTAGCTGAAAGAAGAAACAAATTCCTATCCATTTACAAATATTCTTCCTTAGCTGTGCTGAAGGATGAACCTAAGCAACAGCAGAGCATTAAAGCTTGTTTTTCATATGCTGACAATGCTGAGTTCAGGCTGTAAGAATCAAGACAGGGGTTACTAGTGCAATGAATGGCAGTGAAATTCTATCCCCTTCTACAAAATCCAATCCATCAAAAGCCTGGGATGATTACAGTTGAAAAGTAATGCTGTCCCCCACCCCGTGCTAGAAGATCATGAGAAGGACATTGAGAGCATCCTAATAACCTTTGCAAGTGCTTTGATAACGTTCTCAGAACAGAATTTCCTTACTTTCCCTATTTTGAAAGGTAACTGCTATTGCACTTAAATTAATTTCTTTTCACTCACATTCAACTCTCCTTTCCTGACAAACTTGGATGGACATGTTAGCAGGAAGTAGAGCAAATGCTGTTGTTCCTGAAGCTCTTCAGGTTCAAAGAGTTATCTGCCACTGGGAATTTCTGCCAGTGCAAAATCTTCCTCAGCCTCCTGACTTCCGGAGCATTGGTGAGGGGCTGGAGCCATGTGCTAAGTCCAGCCTCAGTTTTCTTTGTAATCGTCCTTTCCTGATGGTTCACTGGAAATGGTACCAGACACGACTGACAAAATGCACCTGCACTGCCACATGTGTCTGTGTTCACAGACCAACTCCACAAGTGGGGCATTCCCCTCATAAAAGTGCATCTGCGCTCCCTTGCAGCAACATCATTTCCTTGCTAGCTGTGCCTGTGGAAAAAGCCCTGCCTTGTCCAGAGTGCTTTGTGCTACCTCCTCTCTGCAGGTTGGAGGAGATGTGTGCTAACCCAGCAGGCCAGATCCAAGTCTGAGAGTGCGATGTCAGAAATGACACCGGAAGAGAAAAGTACCAGCTCCACATCTCATATACCCTCAAAAGGGACGTCCAGACTTTTCACTGGAGCACTTGCACGTGTGGCTTCACAGGCAAACCCTGCCTTCCCTCCGTCCTGGGCTAGGACATCCAGTGATAATCAGGGCAGCTGTTGCTTACATGGAAAAGCTCCCTTGGAAGGTGTCAGGTATTCACCTTTCTCTGTAGGTAGCTGAAAATCAGAAGTAATGAGATGTAACCACCAACAAATCCACTCAGTGATTTTATGTAATATGATTGTGGCAAAACTGAGTGTCTGGAGCCACATAGTACAGATTGTAGACAGACACGCCCATGGATGCATTTCAAAGCTGGAATATTCCCCTGTAAACTCCTCCTCTGTTTCCTAAGTTGACAGTATTTTGACAAAGTGTGCTTGTTTTTTTCATTTTTGATTGATTCCTCAAAGCATCCAGCAAAATGTTACATGTATGAAATTGAGATAATTGGTGCTCACTACATCTGTCTACAAGTTTCTAAGAAGAATTTATTTTTATGCATATGACTGGAATTGAAGGCTTGAAATGAAACTCTGGTTTAGGCATTGAAGTCAGTGGGAGGTTTACCTCAATTTCAGCAGTAGCAAGATTTAGCATTATTTTTTTTTTCCTGTGATGATGGAGACTCCTGTCATGACTTCAGGTAAATCAGGTAAATAACTTCAGGTTAATTTTATCTAGAGAAATAAATAGGCTTTGTGACATGATTCATGAGAATTGTAAATGTTTCCGCTCATTTTTGGAACACTGTATGTCAGTTTTAAGGATTGCTCGTTACTGAATGATTGTTTTGTCATGTATTTACAGGAGACTTAGCATAACCTAGAGGACTGCCATGGATCATTCCTGAAAAGATTCAAGCAAATGCTGACTCAAATATTTTGTTTTGGAATGTTACAAGAGGAAGGTGATCACCTGGAATATTTTCATTTTTGTCACTCCTGCTTTGTGTTTGATTGCTAGAAAATTTACTTGAAGTGTTGAATGAAATAGGTTGTGGTGTTATTATGTATTCTTAAGTTATTATAAAAAAAAATTAATTGTATGCCCTGCATTTTTACTTCATTAGAATGTATAGATACAACTCAAGCATTGTGTATTGTGGTAGAGCTTGCTGTAACAGATTATGTTTTTATGGGGCCATAGGGCCAAGAAGCTTTATATTACATTGGCAATTTTTAATTAATAACCCTGTACTTGAATTCAGCCTCAGACATGGGCAGGTTGGCAGACAAGGGGATCCCTTGCATCCTGTTAGTCACTGGAGAAGTGGAAAACCATGAGCAACAGTGAGGAAGGGAAGAGGGAAATGGGGTAATGGCATAGCTGTCACCTGTCTGGGGTGATGCCAGCAGACAGGCAGGCTGTGTGGCACAGGCCTTGCTGCTGGAAGGGTGGCTTGGGGGCTGGCATGCAGGTGGCTAGGGGAAGCTACTCTAGCCAAGCCTGGGTGCGAGCACCACATCCCTCACACCACCTCCCCACAGGGCCCCTTCCCGATGCCCTTCCCCTCCAAATCCCTTTTCTCTGGTCTGTGTCCCCAGCAGGCGGGTAAGGCTGTGGGGTGGCCAGCTCTGCACCCACAGTGGCATGGGGAAGGCCCGGGGCTCTGTAGCTCCATTCCCTGCTCAGAACCACAGCAGCATCCCTCCAGTGTGTGTGTGAGTGCAATGAGGAGCAGAGACGGGACAGAGGGAGACTGCGCTGCAGGCACTAGAGGGCAGGACAGGCCACAGCAATCCCACTGCGGAGACATGTAGAAAGACACTGATGTCACCTGTTGCACACCCTGCACTAGTGGTACCTGTCTGGACTTCCCTCCTCTGATAAACCCCAAAGGCATCGACCTTTTGCAGAATCTTCTCGTAACATGAGAAGTTAACACGTAGGGTCGCCCAACGTAGTCCGCACTAAGATCATAGAATCACAGAATGGTTTGGGTTGGAAGGAATTTCTAAAGATCATCTAGTCTAATCCCCCTGCCATGGACAGGGACATCTTTCACTAGATCAGGTTGCTCAAAGCCCTGTCCAGCCTGACCCTGAACACTTCCAGTGATGGGGCATCCACAACTTCTCTGAGCCTCGTGGGTTTCAGGGCTTTCTAATTGCAGCTGCTGAGTGTTTCCATGCCACTGCTCAGCCCTGGGCTGAACCATTTCAAAAAGTTCAGCAGAACTGTTTCAGCCTGTCCTTTGAATGAGATCAGAGGAAAAATACATTTCTCTGCCTATATTCAACCATCTTTTCAGATGATAAGCAACTCTTAACACATCTGTGTGCTGGACCCAGGATGCAGGCTTCTGGGTTCTTTCTCCCAGAAACATAAGAAACTGGACACAAAGTTCATTTTGGCATTGCACTGTGTCCAAAGGACTACTTGTAGCGTGGAGGAGTTGAGCTGGTACCTCTTCTAGTTGCGCCTAGGCTGGGTACCTGTCAGTAAAAGCCTCAAACAGCGGTGTGTGTGTGCAGTGAGGCTTACTATCTTTGTATGTTTTTATCAAAAGCAGCTGGTTACAATATGACTGTATCCACATGTTTTCCATCTATTGATTTCTCTGCAAAGAGCCAAAGCATTACTCCAACAGCCAGCTCAGCAGTTTAGCTCCATGTTTACTTCAGCACCCACTTGGGAAGTGGGAAAGACATTGAGACTTACTGCCTGGCCCTGATTCAGTTTGGGAATCCTCTTGATAGTGATGGACCAAACTGGACTCTCCATGTTTCTCCATTGCACACTGACAGACTGGGAGAATTTTGTTGAGAGTAAAATTCATGGCTGGTTTGCTGCTGGCAGAAATCATAGCTTTCAAAGAGATGCAGAGAGAACGAATAAAAAGAATACACCTATGAAAGTATTTGCTGTCTTGCTTATATGCATGTGTTAAACATGAACCTCAGCTTATCCATCTTTAATGGCTACAGCCTTGGGAGTCCACAGAAGCTGTATTACTTTTAACAATAGCAATATACAGCAACAGCCCTGTGGTCTTCACAAAGCCATGATGATTCCTGTCCTGCCCTCCTGCAGGAGACACGTTTAGACCAGTAGGACAGTCTCTGTTACAGCGAAATAATGAAACTCACTGCTTTACTTACGTGTTACTTTACTTTTACGAACCAGAAGCTAGACATGGCCTGGAGTACATTTCAGTGGTCTAGCTGTGATGCTGTTTTATTGCAGTATTATTCTAGTTATAAACCACCTTATGTCACCTCACTCCTCCTCCTCAGCCCCCACCACAAACATTTGGCCCTCTCAAATTGCCCAGGCCTTGGTTATTAACATATGATAATATTAGCATACATATATTGTCACTGGCTGTTTAAGTTCATAAACTTGACAGGCAACTGTAGCAGCTGTGGTAATGGCATATCCTATACTGCTGACTGCCACGGGGTTCATGATTTCTGGCAAAAAGTCTGGCTGAGAGGCTGATGCAATAATTCTTGAAACTGCCCTAGAAAGATTATTTTTATCTATCAGAGTCCTATCTGAATCTTGCAGCCATTGCTGAGACAACATATACTGTTAAAAATGACCTAACAGTGGAATTTGACTCAATAGGAATTGTGATTCAATCATGCTTTGGCAACTGAAATTATATCTACTTTAAACATAGCTTTTTTTAAAGATGATCATGTCAGAAAGTACTTATATGTATGATGGATTACCGAGTACGTCTGAAAGATTATTTAATGGGCAAATATCAGCAGGCCAACCATTACCATTTTAATTAATGGTAATTAATCAATCAAATGCATTTGTTTCAAAGAGTTATCTACAGTTCCCCAAAACACAACATGCTGAATCACAGGACCACTGAAAGGTCCAGCTAGGCTGGAAGGGATCTCTGGATCCCTGGTCACCTGGTCCAACCTCCTCTAAAAGCAGGGCCCTAGATTAGGCTGGATTTTGACTGGCTGGGGTCTAGCACTGCTGAAATGGGTGAAATGGGTTTGGGGGTCCTGGTGGCCTTCAAGCTGAGCAGCTGGGCAGCAATGTCCCTTGCAGCTGTGAAGGCAACCCATGTCCCAGATTGTGTCAGCAAGAGCATAGGCAACAGACCAATGGATGGCATTATTCCACTCTATTTGGCGTCTGTTGGTCCACATCTGAAGGACTGAGGCCAGCTGTGGCCTTCCCCAGCTCAAGAGAGGCACTGAAAAATTGGAGAGGGTCCCACGGAGGGCCACAGAGATGGTTAAATGCAGAGAACTTGCCATAGGAAGCAAGACTGAAGGAACTGGGTGTGTTCAGCCTGGAGAAGAGAAGGCTCAACTGGATCTGATTTTCCAGCACTGAAATGGTGGTTATGGAGAAGGTGGAAGCATCGTGGGTGAGGGCAATCCCATGCACAAATAGAATCTGGGTAGAGAATGGCTTGAGAGCAGCCCTGAGGAGGACTTGGGGGTGTTGGTGGATGAGAAGCTCAACATAACCTGGCAATGTGCACTCACAGCCCAGAAGGCCAACCATAACCTCCTGGGTTGCATCAAAAGAAGCGTGGCCAGCAGGTCAAGGGAGGTGATTCTGCCCCTCTACTCTCATGAGACCCCACCTGGAATATTGTGTCCAGCTCTGGAGCCCCCAACATAAGAAGGACATGGGCCTGTTGGAGAAGGTCCAGAGGAGGGCCAGGAAGATGACCAGAGGGCTGGAGCACCTCTCCTATGGAGACAGGCTGAGAGAGCTGGGGTTGTTCAGCCTGGAGAAGAGAACACACCGGGGAGACCTTATAGCAGCTTTCCAGTATTCAAGGGCGCCTACAAGAAAGCTGGAGAGGGACTTTTTACAAGGGTATATAGCGATAGGATGAGGGGTAATGGCTTCAAACTGGAAGAAGGGAGATTTCGAATAGATATTAGAAAGAAATTCTTTACTGTGAGGGTGGTGAGGCACTGGAAGAGGCTGCCCAGGGAAGTTGTGGATGCCCCGTCCCTGGGAGTGTCCAAGGCCAGGCTGGATGGGGCTTTGAGCAACCTGGTCTAGTGGAAGGTGTCCCTGCCCATGGCAGGGGGGTTGGAACTAGATGATCTTTGAGGTCCCTTCCAACCTAAACCATTCTATGATTTTGTGATCTCCACAAGGATGACAGGACAAGAAGAAACACCCACAAGTTGCTCCAGGGGACGTGCCAGCACCCCTTAGCCTGACAGGGTGCAAGTCTGCAACAAAACCCCAAGAAGAAACAGCAAAATCTGTATCTGTTCAGGAAATTCTTCATGCTGTGAGGTGCCTTCCTTGGAAGTCGTTAACTACCACCAGTGCAGGTGAGGGGGTGTTGTGTGGACCCTTACAAGCACGGACAACTCCGTGCGGCCACAGCGGTAGCGATGCCGGCGGTGGGAAAGCCGCGGGCCGGGACACTCACACGGCGTTTTTAACGAGTTTCCCGGCGGCGCCGTGGCAGACCAAACCCTCGGGCACCCGCGGCCGAGCTGCACCCCGCCCGGCCCTTCTCAGCGGCCCGCGGCGGCTCCCAACCACCGCTCCCCCCCTACACGGCTGTCCGGAACAGCGGGGCGGGGAGGGGACGCGGCCCGCCCGCCTCTCGGCCCGGCCCGGCTCCGCCCCGCCCGCTGCCGCCCCGCCGCCAGGC